>JAXIVJ010002475.1:0-100000 GCA_036785665.1 Chirona hameri
CCCCCCCCTAACTAACGTTCGCAATAGCGCACAAACTAGTAGCACTATCGACGTAAAACTTCATGTACCTTTTCCTACATCAATTATAAATCTTCTCTGCGAAAATGAGAAATTTCGTCGATTTTTCTCTCGAAATATATCGAATTTAGTGACGTCACTACACACGAGTTTGACACAAAAATCAGCTAAACTTTAGCAGCCCGTACAAATGCATATTGAAGCAAAATGTAATCGAAAAACGCCAAAGATAGCAAATGGAAGGGCTAGCAAAGTAAATATTTCGTATTTTTGAAAATTTTGTTTTGACCCCCAAAAATGAAAAAAACATGTTTTAATGCAACCAAATCTACATTTTAAAAATATTTTCAACAAAAAAAAAACGGAAAATATGTTTAACAACCACATGTGGACAATATCCAAACCTAATTCAAAAGCAATATTCCGTTTGACTTTTAAGTATGAGTAACTCATGACGTCATATTTTGAAATTGCGTTCTTTGGCTTTTACTGACCAGATACAAACAAATCAATGCCAGTATTGTGTTTCTGAGACAAAATTGGTCTAGACTCATCATCTCATGCCCTTTCTATTTCGATTTATCAATTTAAATGTTGACCTTTTGTGACCTGACTTTGACCTTATATGGTGTCAGATTGTGAAAATGACTGCTACTATCGAAATATACCTGTAAAATAACCCATACAACATGTGTCGCATGGCTTTCGCAGACTGTGACCTTTTGTGACCTGACTTGACTACAACTTCACTTTTGCTTATGTGGGATATGTATTATACCTTTGAGAGGCACTTCGTGCGATAATAGTCGCAATCTAAGGCTTTGTATGGCAAGTATGGCCCAAAAACTCAAATATCTCAATTTTGCCTTTGACTTGAATGTGACCTGACATGTGGACCTATTTGAAAATTTCGTGTATGCGTTAGATGCGTCTCATTGAGTTTTCGATTGCCGTCTTGCGCGTCTCGCTGCGGTTATTGGTTCGGAGAAGATAACCGGGGGGCGACCCCCCCCCCCCCCACAGCCAATCGCGTTCGGCCGAGGCCCCAGCTAATGCCGGTTAATTTTACTGCAAACGTTTGTGGAGCCTCCTTTCAAAAGATAATAGACTAGGCTATTTTTTCTCTCTAATCCGCCTATATTTTCTCTAAATTCCATACATATGAGCAGCACAACCACTTGGACACAGCACAGTTTAAGTCGGGGGAACGGTCGACACTGACCATCTGAGCAAGCCACCATCCTAGCCAATTAAAGCTGATCTCCACGCCCGAGCCAATATCCGAAAAATTACCCGCCGGCACAAAGGGCTCTCGGCTCGATTGTTGCGCACTTTTCAGACGAGTTTCACCGCGCCGACCAGCGCTGGGGGATAGAAATCTGTCACGACTGGCCGTCGACAATGCAGTTCGTGTCGGGTCGGCGGCAGGGCCGGTAATTGCCGACTCCGGTCAGGCGTGCCGCCCCTCCCCGCCTCTCCTAGGGACCGTCCTTCACCCCCCCCCTTCCCTCCCGCCGCCACACGACACGCACATATAACGGCAGCTATTGCTTGAGACCAGCCGGCCAGCGCCACGCCAGTGGGCGGAGGAAGGCAGAGATAACGACTGCCGCTGGTTAAAGCCGTGCAGTGGCGGCTGTTCGGGTCGATATTGTGTGATAGTTCAGCTCGTGACTGTCCCCATGACTGGACGGTAGGGCATGAGGGGGCGGTAAAGTTGCAAAATGGCAGTCCGGACCAGTAGGGCGATAGCCGCCTAATGGTTCGATCAGTTCGGCAATTAACCTCATTATTGCGGAGCCCCGAATCTACAGCTTTCTTTCATGCATCAATGTCTCAATATGCCACGACTTCGCGAGGAGATACTTGTTAGCATGAGGCGCATCGTTGCTACAACGTCGGCGACAAAAATTTGTTTATTCAATGAGTCAAAACACTTTCATTCAGATACGGAAAACTTTTGCAATATTCCATCAACAAAATAACGATTACCGATTACCGTTTACCGCCTCGGTGCCTGCTATGCGAGGCTTGCACTGAAAACCATTCGGCAGGCACTATCATGTCGCTACACGTTTTATTTTGTATTATTGTAAATGCACTCACAATGTTTGGAAATGTACAAATAGGATCAATGTCATCGACATGTACGTAACACATTGCTGACGAATTTTTGCTTATAACAACCTGGCTTGATATACCACAACGATTGACATGGTTGGCCTATTGTACTTTGAATACATGAAAAAATAAGCTCAAAGCAAACGTTGCAGACATGAAGCAGCGGTAGTCCAGGGTTCAAAGAAGGTTGACTGCCCTACCTCTTTTGCTATCTATATGATACTCACTACTTAAACGTATTATCCGCTGTTGATTATATTCACACGAAATAAGTCCGCTGCTATTAAGATAGAAATGATCTTATTCGATTCAGGAAACGCTTTCATAAAAATCACCGAACATATAGGACTTCGCATGAGTAACCAGACAACTATTAAGGCCGAGCACAGCTCACTCAGCAAAACGCTACATGTTGGCATCATAAGATCACCAAGGCAAGGAATGGTGACCTGAGCCACGAGTGTCGTCATGTCTGGGCTGGTGCTGCTAATAAGTTACATGCTGGTAAACATCGCTTCATTCGGTTACATACATGTTAGATCGTTGAACCTCTTACCCGCGAGTTACTGGGGGGTATATTTCATAACCGCGACTTACTGGGGGGGGGGGGCGATTTTTGCCCCCCCCCCCTCTGATCTCCGGAACCCACTTGGACCGAATGTTAAATCATTCGAAACGGCATTCGATAGCCCTGGGAAATTTATCGGAGGGAAACATAATTGTTGACTTCGGGGTCACCGATGACGTCACAGGTCAGGTCAAGTACAAAATAGTTGGACCGTGTCAAAAAGTCTCTATGGATGGAATTGTCGCGCAAAATTGGCGATATTAAAACGGCCATAAGCCGTTGATAAATCGATTATGATTCGTGTGTCTGACACTTCTAAGTACCTTTCTAAGCTTGTTAAGGACCTTGGGGTCAGGGTCAAGGTCATCGAGGTCATGAGGTCAAAATGCAGAGTAGTGGTCATTAGCGTTGTAACACATGTGTTTATGGGTGTTGTTTTTCGTCTTGAAACGCCCGGAAAAAAAATGTGCATTTAACATTGTTTGGTTCCATATAAATAGAAGTAAAATGCAAAAAATGGAAACGGCGTTTTTTTGTCATAGTAATGCTGTGAGAAGTGGGTCGATTTTTGGTCATTTAAAGGTCATAACTCGTCATTTTTAACATATAGACTTTAAATTTGGTACACGATTTCACCGCATACGTCTCGATCACATATATTCCTGGTTTTGGGATAATTCTGATTTTTTCGTTGAAAATGTTTGTAAAAAAAAAATGTCTTCGGATTTCTCTAAAATTTGTGCATTAAAAAAAAACTAAAAAAATCCGAGAGATAGCATTTGTATAGCCCGGTCTATTATCAGTAATTTGATTTTAGCCACAAATTTAGTTTATCTCAAATATCGTACCTTTGACAGCGGTTTCGAAACCATTATTTAGCAACAAAAACCGAAGAACTTGACTTAACTCTGACGTCATTCCCGTTTGACCTATCATTGCCTCATATTTTTAATTTGTGTCCATCATGGTGAAGAATGTGATGTGAGAGAAGTTACTGCAAGTTTGGGTGACGATACGGGTGTTCGTTTAGAGTTATTGCAAAATAACGGGAGGGGGGGGGGGCGGAAAAAAATAGCCCCCCCCCCAGGAACTGCGCGGGTTATAATAGCAATACATACGAAGATGAGGCAATCATGGATATATGAGCATAATGACGATGTTAAACAGGAACTAGATATCTGATCATGCGAGAATCACAAACGCATGTCACTGTGGAAATCAGAGTGTGTCGCCACCCGTTCAAAAGTTTAAAAGGGAACCAGTCAGTTTCATAATGGGATTTTAGCGCTGAGATCTATGTTTTGTTATGTTTGAAGGTCAGGTCGAGAAATCAATTCTGCATACTCTGGTTGGAGAGGTCTCTCCTGCTGAATATATTATGTGTTCTCCTGTCACTTCAGCGTTGTGTCGAGAAAACTTAGCGGCTGTGTCGTGAAGAGCATATCAGCATGTGATACAAGGCAGCGTTACTGGATCACGCGGAGCGAACCCTTCGCCACTGACATTATTATTCCTAGTGTTGGAAAGCAATGATGATGAGCAATCATTACATGTGTACTTCTAAATTATAAATATGTATTTTAACCAAGTTCCTAGCCTTTTACAGCTCACTTCTATTCTTCTTTCGAAGCACATAATTAGCAGCACCAAGCACCATAATCCTCCTGCGACCAAAGCGCTAACTTGAACTCGTCACCCTGGTTCCCGAGAATATGGGGGCTGGGAATAAATTTTTCAGGAGGCCCGCGCGGGCCTCCTGGGCCGCTGCATAGTAGAAACTGGGTATAAGTTTTGGAACAAAATTAAAAAACCAGAGTATATTTTAGATTGATGACCGGCAGCATTTTTGAAAACACCCGGCTTGGAACGAAAGCGGCGCATGTTTTTCGACAGCACCAGTGTTTGTATCTGCCGTTGGGACAGGCACCATTGTTAAGATAGGAGGTAGAGTGTCAGGGTGTAAGGTTAAAGTTGATCAACTTCAAGTAAAAAGGTTTGGTTCAAAATTATAATTTGTGCTAATTACGAGCGAGCGCTTCGCGCTCGCTCGGTCTTTCCGTGGTATATGGGAAAAATCTGAATATGAGCGGCCCCGACCGCAGCCCGGGCCCGGGCCCGGCCCGACCCGACCCGCGAACCCGACCCGACCTACCCGACCCGACCCGACCCGACCCGACCCGACCCGACCCGACCCCGACCCGGCCCGGGCCCCGGTGGCGACGCTTTTGAGAAGCTATATCTCTGCAACCGCACGTCCGATGTGACAACAGGGCTTATTTGCTGAGAGCAGGCCCCATCCAACCTACCCTGTTTGAGACCAAGTGCCGACTCACGTGGGGTGACTACCACTGCGCGTGGCGCGTGCCGCGTCAGGGGTGTTGGAAGGTGTTTCCCTAGCAATAACTCCGCAACGGCTGGAACCGATTGTGGTTCAAATTTGGTGTGCGTGTGGTTAGACATCTCAGCCGCCACTTTCACACAGAGTCAGGGGTGTGGTGCCTCTGCACGTGCGCACGTTGCACACCCCTATTATAGATATATCGAGGAAGGCTTTAGCCGATTGTGTGTTCAAATTTTGTGCGGTGGTTAGGGACCTCTCAGCCGCCACTTTCCCACAAGTCAGGGGTGGGGGTGCTTCTGCACGTGGCCAGGCACCCTTTTTGTATCTCAGAAACTACTTGCCCGGTGGAGTTGAAATTCACCATACATTGTCTTCGCGCTCGCTCGTTCTTCGCCAACTTCGGCGTCCTACTGGTAAATATATCATGTAATCAAAAGAAAAACCAAACCCAGATGAAAAGTTCTCACTAGAGGAGGTGTTGAAGAGTATTTGACTCGTGACAATGTTCTTGGTTTTTGACGCTAAAAAGTTGATGTTTTTAATCATTCTCTATGTTGAGTTGTGAATCGAAAGCGCGTTAGAATAGTTTGGCTTTTCTTTGATTTAAACAAATATATTATTAGCACAAATTATCAATTTTTAAACAACTTTTTTTTTTTACAATGAACAAGTTGCTCAACTTTCTCCCAACTCATATCCAACTTTAGGTAGGTTGTAAGTTGATCGTAGGTTGTGTAAATAGGTAGTGAGAGGTGAGAAATATACCTAGCTAGGCAAAATGACTTGGGGCAGGGAACTGGGTGTATGCAGCAATAATCTTTACCTAAGGCCTCTCCCGGCTGTGTGGCGGGCAGCAACGCTTAGCAAACCAAAACTACATGGTGGTAGCAATCACTGTATTTGTAGTTTACGTGGGTAGCAATTCAAAAGACCGGCATTGTGCAGGTTGATGCAATTCTACGATGCTGTGCTGTATGATATATGTATTGCTGTCTTGGGTAGGGAAAACTCACACATTGGTTTTGGTATTAATTCAGTACCTAATTTCACCTCCCCAGTGTATGGTCCTTCTTGAGGTCCCTAATAGAAGAGAAGAGTAGTCAGCTGACGGTAATATTACGACAGACTGAAAGGTGATTTATTGTCTATCTACGACTTGTCTGTCTACTGGCATATTGATTTGACTTGACTGTCTACTGACTGTTAGTTGACTATCTGTCTCCTGGATGGTCCGGGGCTGGGGGCGGGGGCGGGGGCGGGCGGGGCGGGGGCGGGGGGGCGGGGGGGCGGGGGGCGGGGGGCTGGGGGCGGGGGGCGGGGGCGGGGGCGGGGCGTCACCCCTCCCCGGTAGGTTCCGCAGGCGCAGCGAGCGCGAATGCGAGCGGAGTATTCTAAACGTGGTGGGTCCCTGCGACCGTAATTGCTGTAAAGATTAGTCAAGGTTCGATTATGTATTAGTTTTTGGTGACGTCATAGATTTGGTATTAACTGACACTTTTTCTGTCTTCGTATTAATACTCTCTTCTTCTATTAGGGACCTCAATAACACCATTAGCTGGGATTTGGGTAAATTACTGGAACTATTACCTATTTTTGGACATCTAACATCCAAATTGTCATGCTATTGGTGGTTGGTGTAAGTGCACAACAGCACCAGCAACAACAATAGAGCTGATAACATGACAAGGTCTTGATGTTAGATGTCATAAATGGGTGCCATAAATAACCTTGGGTAGTTTGTGGCGCCCGTGGAGCCCCAAACATCAGATGTCTGATCAAATATAGGAGTTGGGCCCTATTTCCACTTAATGTAGTCTAACTTACTGAAACCCAACCCAACCCAACTAAACTAGTTCAGTGTCGAGAGAATGATTCATGTTCAATGTTCATCCATGTGAACCAAATCATGTGGAGCAAGTGTTGTAGTTCATAATATACAAACCATGTGTAACAAACCAATTTCAATAATATACAAACATGGTAACAAACCATTCAAACCATCATAATCCTACCCTGATGCTGAGAAATACTGATGAGCGCGAGACTAGGGTGAACATGGAGAGAGCGAGACTAGAGCGAGAGAGCGAGACTAGCGAAGGAGCTAGGGGTGACATGGGAGAGAGCGAGACTAGAGCGAGAGAGCTGAGACTAGAGCGAGACTAGGGTTGACATGGGAGAGAGCGAGACTAGAGCGAGAGCGAGACTAGAGCGAGACTAGGGTGACATGGAGAGAGCGAGACTAGAGCGAGAGAGCGAGACTAGAGCGAGACTAGGGTGACATGGGAGGAGAGGCGAGACTAGAGCGAGAGAGCGAGACCTAGAGGCGAGACTAAGGGTGACATGGAGAGAGCGAGACTAGAGCGAGAGAGCGAGACTAGAGCGAGACTAGGGTGACATGGAGTAGAGCGAGACTAGAGCGAGAAGAGCGAGACTAGAGCGAGAGAGCGAGACTAGAGCGAGGACTAGGGTGACACGGAGAGAGCGAGACTCTCAAGCCACATATGTACATGCAATCGTGCAGTTCAATTTTCATCATTTCTTGCAAACCATTTTGTAAACTTTGATCAGTTAAATGATGTTGATGAAACATGTGAATACTTGATTGACACAATTCAAAGTAATATAAGTGTGTTTCCCCCCCCCCCCCCCCCAAACCTTGTTCTAGGAAAATAACACACAAGCAGCCCTGGATGACCCCAAGCACTGCTAATATTGTGAACAAAAAAAAACACACTATACAAATCATACCTGAAGAACAGAAACCCCTCAACAATCTACTTCAGTACAAAGAATACTAGAATGTCCTCACAAAGCTGATTCGCTTTGCAAAAAACATTATTATCAAACCAGTTAGACAAACATAGATATGATGGGGAAAAGGACTTGGGATATACTCAAGGAAGTTCTCGGAACTAGTTCACACTCCCCAATCACCCACACTGCTTAATGCAAGAGGGGGGTTCTGACAACTGACCAAGAGGAAGTCTGTGAAATCTTCAATGAGTTCTTTGTGGAAGTTGGACCCAAAATAAATGCAGCGTAGAAAAAAAGCAACTGTGACCCATTATCATTTTCCCCTGCAAATAACAGTAGTATATTTTTGTTACCAACAGATGAGGATGAAATCAAAACTATTATAGCAGAAATGAGGCAGTCGTCTTCGGGGAGAAGATGGCTTATCAGTCTCAATCATAAAGAGGCTCTGTCTAGTCACTGTTAAAACCTTTGGCACATGTCATTAACCTAAGCATGACACAGGGTAAATTTCCAAATAATCTCAAATCAGCTCTTGTCATACCCATATTCAAAAGTGTGAGATAGAACAATTCCTCAGAACTATAGACCAATTTCAATTCTCTCCAACATATCTAAAATCTTTGAAAAAGTAATATACAAGAGAATGTATAATTTCTTAGAATCACAAAACATAATTTCTCCCACACAATTTGGGTTCAGACAACAACATTCTACTGAAACATGCCTTGATCCACTTTTGTGGACTTTGTTACCAAAGCCCTTGAGGATGAATAAACATGCCATTGGAGTATATCTAGACACAAAAAAAGCATTTGACAGTGTCAATCATTCATTGTTGTGAATAAACTATCACAGTATGGGATGAGGGGGGAAATGTGCAGAACTCATTGAAGATTACATGACAAATATAACCCAAAAAAGTAAAGATGAATGATTCATTATCAACACCCAGACAAATCACATGTGGTATACCTCAGGGATCTGTCCTTGGGCCATTGCTGTTTTTAATTTACATAAATGATCTAAATAGTAATATCACAAAATATGAAAGTCCATTACATTTGCAGATGATACTAATCTATTCCTAAGTGATCAAAACTATGAGAAATCTGGAAGCTAAAATGAATTGTGAGCTTCAGTTAATACAAACATGGTTCGCAAGTAACAAACTGAAGCTTAATGTTGATAAAACCAGCTTCCAGGTCTTCTCAAAGTTGAAAAATCAAGTGTTACCCCGAACTTAAAATCAACAATATGGTTATCAAGCATAACACCAACAGTCAAATTACTTAGGACTACTCGTTGACTCTGAATTGACTTTCAAAGCACACATAAAGAAATTTTGCACAAAACTTTGTCAAATCGCAGGCATTATAAGCAGGACAAGGTGGTACTTGAAAGGATCACCTTCTCTTGTTATATAATAGCCTTGTCCTTCCTCATATCAATTACTGCTGCCTGTTATGGGCATAAATTATGACACAAACCTTCAATGCATCTTGAAGATACAAAAACGTATAGCCAGAACTATTATGGGGTTGAACTTTAGAGACTCAGTAACATCCAAATTCAAGAAATCGGAATACTTACTATGCATAGCTTAGTCAAATATAAATCCATTATATTTGCATATAAAAATATAAATAAATCACAACCAATTGTATTAAGGGACATCCTCAATGTCAGAGTACCAAATGTAACCAGAACACAGGATATGTTTTGAAATTCCCTTACTAGATACACATACCGTAAAACACACTGCAAGATTTTTCATTCCAGAGACATGGAAACTCACTACAACAGCCATGTAACTTAGCAAATAATATGAAATCATCAACACTGAAGTCAAATGTGAAATCTATACCTGCTGCAGAATCAGTGTCGGGCTGAGTAGAATGTGAGTAATGATGTTTATGACTTATCTAAATTTCGGAAAGAAGACAATCACTAAGGAGTACTTCCTTCAGAATCTTCACTAGTTTCATTGTATTCCCTTAGACCACTAACTCAAATACATTTGTATAACAACATAATAGTATACATAATAATACAAGAACATAATAGTATATATAAATTATTGATGGTATCACGTATGTGTGCATATGCATATGCATACATGGTTGATGGTATCATACATATATATACATAGTCCAAGTTAGTCAAATGTGTTTTCTTTTCATGAGTTTTCATATAAGTAGATCATAGGTAGCTGGTAGGGGGTCGGGTCACCCATTCAATGTCGCTGGCTTCGGGGTCCCTACTCGGCAACAAGCTATGCTTAGTTGAGTGGGGTCCACGAAGCACCAGCAAGAAACGCCTGAAAATTGACCAGACTCTGTCCTCTGCCCTGTATGAATGATATCCCCTTTACTAACAGTTAATGAATCCATCCTCATCCCGTCCTGGATGAGGATGAGTGAGGGATGATATCCTGCGACGTAGTTGTGGGACAGTCATTTGCTGTTTTCAACAATGACTACTTTTCGCCTTCTTTTATATCACCACATCCTAACACCCCAAACTACCTCTCTTCATATGCTTTTTATTTTTGTTTCCATTTCTTAGCTGGGAGTGCCGCGACATTTTCTCTTTTGTTCTCTGGTGTTAAACTTAGTGTCGTGCGTCGTTGGGATCGAGGGCGGGGGCACTCCTGGTCACCTATTAATAGGTGGCGGTTAGAAGAAAAAAAGAGAAAAAAAAGACTAGAGCGAGAGAGCGAGACTAGAGCGAGAGGAGCGAGACTCAGAGCGAGACTAGGGTGACATGGAGAGAGCGAGACTAGAGCGAGAGAGCGAGACTAGAGCGAGACTAGGGTGACATGGAGAGAGCGAGACTAGAGCGAGAGAGCGAGACTAGAGCGAGACTAGGCTGACATGGAGAGCGCGAGACTAGAGCGAGAGAGCAAGACTAGAGCGAGACTAGGGTGACATGGTGATACTGAGAACAATTTAACTGACTTTATGTTGACAAATATTGTATATTGGATGAGCTAGCAGAGTAGTTCATCAGAGGTTCTGATCAGAGGTTGAGTATAAATACAGATAATTAATCAGACAAGGTAAACCAACATTAAAATCAAAACAAAGACAATATTTGTATCATATTGAGGATGAAAAAGGTTAGGGAACTTTCATGTTTTGCTTACAATAGGGTTACACATAACAAAATTGAGATGAAAAGGCAATGTGGGGTCAGAATTTACAGTGGTGATTTCTGGCAACAAGGTATTTTATGTGAATAATCTGAGCTGGTGCGTGCATCAATCTGATAATTATTATTAATCTGCATTTGGGATGTTGGGGTTTAAAGCACAATTACAATTTCTCCAGACAGTGTAAAATTACTCCTGGGAAGCTATTTGTTCTCGAAATCGGCAAGCAATTTTCGAAAAGGTTTCAGTTAGCCAACTTTCAGCTTAACCCGCGCCGTGTCGGGGGGGGGGGGGCGTTTTTAAACACCCCCCCCCTAAGGTTTTTCGATGATAGCGAAAAAAACGGCAACGCGCAGCACCGCCGTTTTTGGCACAGCTGTTCGGACATCAATTGCGCACATTATGTTTAAAAAAATACCTCGGGTCATCTCAGGTCAGGTCACAGGACAAGGGCCATGTTGTTCATCTCTTATAACTGCGGCTTTTTGTCATATCTGATTCATATCTGGGTCTGGTTCATATCAAGCTAGGATAACCTGTCACTTTGAGTTGGTGATGTATTTTATGATGCGAACGCTAAGACCGATTTTAGGAGTAAAAATGTATTAAATTGTGTTAAAAACTGCCTGTTTCAGCAAATATCATGTTAACATTGTTTGTGAATACTGAGGTAAAAAAGCGAGTCCGTCCGATTAGTGTAGACACGGGGATTTGCAAAACAGATTGCAAAACGCCGAATTATGAGGGTTTCGGGTTGCTGATGTACCATTCTCATAGCAGAGAGGGAGGGGAGCTAGGATAGAGATTGGGTAAACAAGCTGAATCCGCCCTCCAGATCGCGAACAAATGGCGGTTATTGTCGTAACTTTAGGACCAGCCAAGGAGGTCTTCTAATTTACGAATATTATATATAGATGATTTTTCGAGGTCAGCCGTCCCAGGGCTGGCTTGTACTTGACCAAAGTTGGTGTGTGACGGGAGGAATATAAATGGATATACTCCCGTGGTAATTAAACCACTGTTCCCGTTGTGGCATATAGAAACGCCCCACGTTTATCAAATACGTAAGGCTTTGTTAAGTGACTTTTTGCAATTGTTCTTAACTTTTTTTTGGAACAATCAGAATTCGATGGGCGTAGGCATTTTCAAAATACCTTCTCTGGTATGTCTAATTACAAAATTATGTAATCTCATATTAGCGGCGGATGACCGCAATGGTTTGTTTGTTGTTAATTGGGTGAAAAGATGATTATAGGTTGCGTCCTCTGCGTCCTACCATCGTTACATCAATGCAGCTGACTTGCGCTGATATCGCAGCCGCTGCTCCACCCCACTACGCAGGTGAGCCCATTGGCCGAGGTCCGAGTGGGGAGGGTGGAGTCCCAGTTATGAGGATTCAAGCTCTAAAAAGATGAGCAACGCGTTCTAAAATCGATCTTAAGCTCATACGTCAGAAGCGCCGATTGCGGCCACCACGCCAGTCTTGTGTGGGGTTGTACTAGCCATGTTATGCAGATGCAGAGGCGGCTTACCCAGGGAAGCAATGCGGTTCTCTGTCCGGCTCTCTCTCTCTCTCTCTCTCTCTCTCTCTCTCTCTCTCTCTTCTCTCTCTCGTCTCTCTCTCTCTCTCTCTCTCTCTCTCTTCTCTCTCTCTCTCTCTCTCTCTCTCTCTCTCTCTCTCTCTCTCTCTCTCTCTCTCTCTCTCTCTCCTCTCTCTCTCTCTCTCTCTCTCTCTCTCTCTCTCTCTCTCATCTCTCTCTCTCTCTCCTCTCTCTCTCTCTCTCTCTCATCCCTCCTCCCTCCCTCCCTCCCTCCTCCCTCCCTCCCTCCCTCCCTCCCTCCCTCCCTCACCTCCCTCCCTCCCTCCCTCCCTCCCTCCCCTCCCTCCCTCCCTCCCTCCCTCCCTCTCCATCCCTCCCTCCCTCCTCTCCCTCCCTCCCTCTCTCTCTCTCTCCTCTCATTCTCTCTCTCTCTCTCCTCTCATCTCTCTCTCTCTCATCTCTCTCTCTCTCTCTCTCTCTCTCTCTCTCTCTCTCTCTCTCTCTCTTCTCTCTCTCTCTCTCTCTCTCTCTCTCTCTCTCTCTCTCTCTCTCTCTCTCTCTCTCTCTCTCTCTCTCTCTCTCTCTCTCTCTCTCTCTCTCTCTCTCTCTCTCTCTCTCTCTCTCTCTCTCTCTCCTCTCTCTCTCTCTCCTGCCTAACCAACTGCTTGTGCCGTGAGTTAAAATCGGACATCAGTAACCGGCCACAGCTTTTATCATAATATGAAGGCATTCCCCCAGGTTTCACCTGCTGGACGTGTCATTGGTGTGAATCATTAGTACGGGGGTGGAGGTCTTACGTTACGAGCTCCCGCTTAGGATGAAGATCAGCAACGGAAGGTACCGGTATTTTAGCGTAATCGGATCCCAGATCAGTTTAGGAGGTATCTTAGCTAAATCCCGAACAACAGGGCCCAGGTCACGTGACCCCACCTCCAAAAATGTTTCCGGTCGCACCACAGCCATAGCTTTTGGCCGATCGATTTCGTACTTACAGGATTTCATTAGAGCAATAGTACCTACAATACGTTTATCTCAGGATTTTTTATATCGGTGACCTAAGGTCGGGTCAATTTCGTGACCTCCCCATTTCAATTAAATGGGGGAAATAATCAAATGCTTCCTATTCTGAGAATACGAATTATATCAGCCCAATTCCTTCTGTATCTTGTTATCATATGCCATTGTTGAAGTTCCAGGTTCAATTTGCGTTCAGTGACCCCTACATGGTCAGATGAGGTCACCCGAGGTCACACACATTTCTTTTTGCCAATACCTCTCGGCAAAATCAAGATAGGTAAGGTGAAACTGGCACCAATGTATTTGTATCGTCGCGGCACGTCTCCCAATTGTGCAACATTGCCTAATTAGGTCACCACTTGACCTTGACCTGAGGTCAAATTTTTAAGTTGACTTAACCTGGTCATCATGCATATGATACGAAGCGCCGAGACGAGATAAACACGATTGCGTCACAATTATTGCCCTATCTTTGTTAGGTAAACAGATATTTGTGAAAATCTGTTTTGCTAAAAAACAACCTTTTTGACATTTGATGAGCTCTGGAGCCTTAACTCTTCAACTGAGCTCAAATCTGAGGACACCTAGCAAATTCCATTTTTCAAAAGCTTTCCTCTGTTTTTTTTTCTTCGTGTGTTCCTAGCTATCATAGTTCCTGTGCTACCTGGAATGTCTGGAGCGAAGTCCCTAAAACTTGAAAATCTGACCCTCGATGATCTCTGGTGACCTCAATATTGACCCTGAGAACAAAATTGCCTGAAATAGTTTCAAAATGCATTCTGACGGGCTTTCGAATGGTGTTTTTATGTTTTTGTCTACGTCCCATAAGAGCCGAGTTAGAGGGGGCATCGAAACGCCCCCCCCCCCCCCCCCCCCCCCCCCGGCACGGCGAAGGTGGCGCCGAGCAATTTCAGAAACTGGGCCACGACCGCATCCGCTTGGTTCATTGTAATTTGTACCCGACCTCGGCCTTACTGCATGCTGACGTAAATGTAGAAGCAATGCAATAGAAGCAATGCAATGCATACATTATCGCATGATTTTTCAATGGAACAGCATAAATCACTAATCAGCACATGATGGAGTTGAGTCTCACTCACGAACGCTTTTCAAAAAGCAATGGTTGGATGAATGGGTGTTAACTGTAGACGATCTTGGATCACGCTGTTGGAGAACATTTTTCCTCGGAGGCACTGGGAACCGATTGCGCTGCTAGATGTTAGCTGTATTGCTTTAACTGGCGATATTACATTAGTGTTGCTGGATAATATTTTTCCCGCCTTCGATTTGGTCGGAGAACCATAGCCAAGTTTTACCAGCCCTGGGCCCGCCGAGGGATTTGAAACCCGGTCCCCGGCACAGAAAGCAAATGTCTTACCACTGTGCCAGATTTCTCCCCCGAAGCACACAATATCATAACAACATGCACCATTTTCGAATTTTGCGCCACTTTCTCAATCTATACCTGCTGAAAATGCGTGTCTATGTTATTGAAATATATTGCTTTCGATTTTTTTGTGTGTGGGTATATCTGGATAATTTAGCCAAATATTTTAGCCAAAAAAAAAGCAGAAAAGTGGGGCGCCCATGGCCTCCCGGCCACCTTGTTCCTAAGCTTGTGACATTTTCGCTCAGGTCAATATTGAGGTCACCAGAGGTCATCGAAGGTCAAATTTTCCGAGTTTAGGACTTCGCTCCAGAAACACTCCAAATATCTCGGGAACTATGATAGCTTGGAACAAACGGAGAAACGCAATCGAAAGCTCTTGAAAAATGCTATCGCTTAAGTGTCCTCAAATTGTATATAAGGTCAATAGTTTAAGCTCCAGAGGTAACCAAAGGTCATGTTCGCATTTTCTTCCCAAAAGTTGTTCGTGCATAACTTTACCCAATACAAATAGGGCAATAATTTTAACGCCACCGTGTTTGCTTCGTCAAGACGATCCGAACCATATTTATGAAGACTGGATCGGGTCAAGTTCAAATATTACCTCAGGTCAAGGTCATTTGGTGACCGAGGGTCATGTTGCATATGGGGAGACGCATCTCGACGAGATAAACACTGTGGTATCAGTCACAACTCACACGTCTCTAGCTAGCACGTCTTTAGCTCTCTCGTTTGTTCCTTGCATTTCCTAAAATGTCAGGAGGCACATCCAAACGCTTGGGAGGGGGTCCCAAGCACGTTAAGGGTTGCATTGTATAATAGCAGACACTCCACAATAAAAGCGTGGCTATTCTGTGTCCTTATTGCAACAAGAGAGGCTTTGCGGCTCGCTTGAACGCTGCCGGTTCCATCCCCCTCACGTCCTCCGGCAGCGCGTTCAGCAGTGATTGGGGGGGGGGGTAGGCCTAATACACTGTGCTTGGATCCATGTAAAATAAAACGCGCGTGCATCAGTGTTGTCAGCGCCAGGAGGAAGCCAAATACAGTTCAGCAAAATTATGGCCTGACCATTTATGTTCCTGGACTAGTGACTAACACGAGAGTATTTTGTTTTGCTCCCTCGCATATTTCACAATATCTCGTAAACTACCGCCAATATCGTCCCCAAACTTTCAATACCCGTTTTCACATCAAGCACCGCTCACTAAACGGCTAAACGTTTTAGCAATGCTAAGGGCAAAATGTAAATGCCTCTTGCCATTTTCGCACATACTCCTATTCCGAACTCCAGACGAAAAACGTTAACATTTCATTCCAACCGGCCAAGTTGCGTTCAAGTTGGGGAGGGGACAATAATACATATTTCTATGTTGAGCAATAAATTCCATGAATAGAGGTAATTTGTCATGATATGTCACAAATAGACCATCTGAAGATAATTAGAATATAAATATTTCAGGTACCGATGTCTATAATTCTGCACCTTCAAATGGTTCCGCAAACTTGTACGGACAGTCCGTACAAGTTTTTGAAGGTTCGCCAACTTGTACGGACACTGTCCGTACTGTCCGAAGTGGTGGCGACGCCCATGGTACGGACACTGTCCGTACTGTCCGTAGTGGTGGCGACGCCCCCGGTACGGACACTGTCCGTACTGTCCGTAGTGGTGGCGACGCCCATGGTACGGACACTGTCCGTACTGTCCGTAGTGGTGGCGACGCCCATGGTGCGGACACTGTCCGTACTGTCCGTAGTGGTGGCGACGCCCGTGGTGCGGACACTGTCCGTACTGTCCGTAGTGGTGGCGACGTCCATGGTGCGGACACTGTCCGTACTGTCCGTAGTGGTGGCGACGCCCATGGTGCGGACACTGTCCGTACTGTCCGTAGTGGTGGCGACGCCCATGGTGCGGACACTGTCCGTACTGTCCGTAGTGGTGGCGACGCCCATGGTACGGACACTGTCCGTACTGTCCGTAGTGGTGGCGACGCCCATGGTGCGGACACTGTCCGTACTGTCCGTAGTGGTGGCGACGCCCATGGTGCGGACACTGTCCGTACTGTCCGTAGTGGTGGCGACGCCCATGGTGCGGACACTGTCCGTACTGTCCGTAGAGGTGGCGACGCCCATGGTGCGGACACTGTCCGTACTGTCCGTAGTGGTGGCGACGCCCATGGTGCGGACACTGTCCGTACTGTCCGTAGTGGTGGCGACGCCCATGGTGCGGACACTGTCCGTACTGTCCGTAGTGGTGGCGACGCCCATGGTGCGGACACTGTCCGTACTGTCCGTAGTGGTGGCGACGCCCATGGTGCGGACACTGTCCGTACTGTCCGTAGTGGTGGCGACGCCCGTGGTGCGGACACTGTCCGTACTGTCCGTAGTGGTGGCGACGTCCATGGTGCGGACACTGTCCGTACTGTCCGTAGTGGTGGCGACGCCCATGGTACGGACACTGTCCGTACTGTCCGTAGTGGTGGCGACGCCCATGGTGCGGACACTGTCCGTACTGTCCGTAGTGGTGGCGACGCCCATGGTGCGGACACTGTCCGTACTGTCCGTAGTGGTGGCGACGCCCATGGTGCGGACACTGTCCGTACTGTCCGTAGTGGTGGCGACGCCCATGGTGCGGACACTGTCCGTACTGTCCGTAGTGGTGGCGACGCCCATGGTACGGACACTGTCCGTACTGTCCGTAGTGGTGGCGACGCCCATGGTGCGGACACTGTCCGTACTGTCCGTAGTGGTGGCGACGCCCATGGTGCGGACACTGTCCGTACTGTCCGTAGAGGTGGCGACGCCCATGGTGCGGACACTGTCCGTACTGTCCGTAGTGGTGGCGACGCCCCCGGTACGGACACTGTCCGTACTGTCCGTAGTGGTGGCGACGCCCGTGGACTGGAAATTATGCAACTACTTTTGCAATTCAGATGCCTCGTTCACCCCACAAACCCGGAAGCTGCATAATCAGGAACTTTGAATACATAAAAAGAAATTGAGATTCAGCGAGCTAAAATAATTTGTTTGTTTGTTGGGGCTTAAGGGCGCGACGACTGCATGGTCAATTTGCGCCCAATAATACAAATATATGAAAATGTAGGAAAAACCAAGCGCAGACAATCGCCATAAAGACCAGCTAGGTTAAGTAACGTATTTTTCTTAATATTAAACGAGCAAAGACAACCTACTATTTGTGTATATTATTTTACTAGAGGTACGAAATCACATCGGTAGAAGGGGTAAAGTCAGGGTAAAGTCAGGGAAGGGGTAAAGTCAGGGTAAAGTCAGGGAATATTCAGAATATTTCTCGAATTACTTGGAGGAGGCCAGCATTGAAATAGACAACTTACAGCCACACTTGCATGTCGGGAATAATTTCAATCAGCATGGGGCTCAGTGTCAATGTCCAGTTGTTTCGTGAACGAACTCACGTTTTACTTAACCCGCGAGTCACTGGGGGGGGGGCTTTTTTTAGCCCCCCCCCCTTAGGAATATTAGGCATATCTCAATAACTAATGCAGATATCGACGCCAAACTTTCAGTACCTATCCGGGCATCATGTTTACACATTATAAGAAGAAAAAAAAAATGTCGTCAGAATTTATTTGAGATATAGTGAATTTAGTGACGTCACTAAACACGATTTTGACACCAAAATCGGCTAAATTTTTCCAGGCCCTACAAATGCCGCATATGAAGCAAAATGCAATCGAAAAACGCTAAAAGGTAGAACATTGCAAGGGCTACAAACCGGCTATCTCGAAATTTCGAAACATTTGGGTTTTGACCCAAAATTTTCAAAAAAAACTTTTTTTTGAAAAAATGCTCACAAAATCAAATATTTGAAAGATATTGAAAAAACCGGAATATATATCAGATAACAACATATGGGCAACTACCACACCAAATTTCAAAATTATATCATCTTTTTTTACTTTCATGACATAAAGTATGGGTAAATCATGACGTCAGATTTTGAAATTGCGTTTTTTGGATTTTATTGACCGGATACAGACAAATAAATGCCAGCACTGTTTTCTTTAGATAAATCTGATATAGAAACATGCCTTTTTTATTTCGATTTATCAATTTCAAATTTTGACCTTCAGTGACCTGAACTTGACCTGAACTTGACACTAACTTCACGTAAATGAAGTCAGGTGGTAAAATGACTTCTACTATCGAATTCTACGCGTAAAAGCATCCATAAACCATGTGCTGCATGACTTTCGTTGATATTTTGAGTGTAGTAACCTTTTGTGACCTGACCTTGACCTTGCTCTTTTCGAACAATCTCACTTTAGCTCATGTGGGATATGTATCATACCTTTGACATCACTTTGGGTGATTATAGGCGTAATCGAAGGCCATGGATGGCAAGTATTGTCCATAAACTCAAATACCTCGATTTTGACGTTTGACTTGACCGTGACCTGACACGTGACCTTAATTTGACATTTTTAAGTTTGCGTTAGGCTTCTCTCATTGAGCGCTTTCGAATGCCGCCTTGCGCGTCCCGCTGCGATCATTGGTTCTGAAGATACCAGGGGGGGGGCTAAAAAAAGCCCCCCCCAGTGAGTCGTGTTACAGAATATACCCCAGTGACTGCCGGGTTAAAGGGAATGTTTCACCTTTCTTGAAGTTGTCAAATATACGTTGATTGTAGTCGAAAATATGAAGTAAGTGCTGCTGAAAACGATGGTGACATGTTTTCTCTCGAAAAGTCACTTAACTTTATACAAATTAAGTTTTTTAAATTTGGGATGATGTCATTATTGAGCTATAGAGCTATAGAGAAAACCTTTACTCTGCTATTTGGCAGCACAATCGTTCCAGACAATTCTGGCGACTTAAACACAAACATTGTGGAAATGTGTCTTCTCCCGCACAGAACACAATGACGAGTGCGAGGCATTGCGATAGCTCAATATTTATTTAAAAAAATCAACTTCAAACAACGCGAGAAAAAAAATCAACTTGGACCACAACCTATTTCGTTGGTCGTTGTTTAAATCGTACTCGGTAATCCAGCCAAGGTTCGAGAAATACAGGTCGTCTGATTTCCAGGACCAACAATTTTGAAGTGGCTGTCAATCAATCAGCGGTGGCACTAGCCAAGACCCCATTTTGCAAATTCGAAATTCAATTGCTTAAAAACGGATACGTTTTGGACCTTAAATGATTAAATAAATGAACCTTAAACGGATACGTTATGACCTTAATAATTTAGACATTTCAATAACGGCCACAGATAATGATTATTTCAGTTCAAAACAAATACAAAGGTGAAACATTCTCTTTAAGTCAGCATTGTTCCATTTATTTCAGTTTAAGTGTGAAAACTATCCTCACGAAGCAACTTGCACCATTTCGCAAGCGGCGATAAATCGTTCATTCCGAATCAATTTTGAATATAATATCCGAGGCAATAAAGATCACGACTTACAGCATTTGTGTTAAACCATTGAACATGAAGCACCCTAATGACACTCTCCCACTGCTATGTGTTTGTCTAGTTAAACACCATTTGCATCGAACAAATGACTCGCCCATTTCTTTAACCCTCGCCAGTGCAGGGTTAAATAATACCTACGTGACCGTGCAGGGGGGGGGGGGGGGGCGACCAAGATTACTTGACTGGTACGACCCCCGACGTTTCGTCCCTAATTGAGCTAGAGCTTCGATTAAAAAACGAACGGGTTGCTTTTGATGAGATCATGCCGTTGATAGCCGATTTAAAGGTCCTAGGTCATTATGTAACCTCTGAGGTCATGTCAATGACCCGGATGGCATACAAATCGTGAATGTGTAGAAATTGAATTATAATCGAGCTAAAATCGTGAATGAGCACATATTTACGCAAAATGGGTGCCAAAAATGAAATCAGCGTCACAAAAATGTCCTAGAAACTACCAGAGCCCAAAAAGGCATCTCAGGTCATCAGAGGTCAGAGACCTCGGTTGACCTGTGAAAGTCGATGAAACCAGTCGTGCATATAATAATGTAAAATGGATGCCAAATTTGAAATCAGCGACACAAAATGTCCTAGAAACTGCCAGAGGCCAAAAAAGTCATCTCAGGTCATCGGAGGTCACAATCTCACTGAAAACCATAAATGTCACCTGTTAACACAGGTGTTAACATGACATGTCTGTGCATATGCTCCTGAGCAACAAACACTCGGAAACTACACAAGTTACAAGCATCGATACTACGGGACGCCAGTTGCGCATGACATGACCTTGACAAACAGGTCATAGATCACGGGTCATGGGGAGTAGAAGTTTCAAATTTCCGAGTATGTGTCAAATTGTTCACAAGTAGGGTACTGAAAGTTTCATCGCAATCGGTTGATAACTACGCGAGTTATTCCCGAAAAACCGAGGGGGTGGCATCTATCCCCTCCCCCTCCACTGGCAAGGGTTAAGTGAGCTAAAAATACATAAAACCAGACAAATGGAAAACGTTTGCAAAACCTGCAAATATTTCCGGTAACATGGAAGTATTTGTATTGATTTGTATTTATTGATAAATCACCAACAGGCACAAAACCCGGTTACAGGCGAAGTCAGGAGATAAAACTAAAACATGTTTGACCAAAGTTCGGTTACAGTACAATTTAACAATGTGCCTCGAAACAGTGCCACTATTCAAATTGGATAGGGGATCGTGGCACGTGACGTGGCACGTGACACTGCAACCATTAAAATAAAATTATCTGCTTTCCTTGATTTTCGATATGTTTATCCTCAGCTAAGATGCAAATAGTAAAGCTGGTTCAAAAACATGTGGCAATCGCCTGAATCGTAAGCACAGCTACCAGGTTAGTGATTTTGATAATGCTTACAAATGCTTGAAATGGGTTACCATCAAGTCTGCCATTCCCTACATCGCTCACCCACACTTACCAACCGCAACGCTGCCTTCACTGCATCATTTACAATATTGGTATATGCTAATAGAGTCAATAAAAACAGCCTCATACTATGTAATATATTAATAAAAATGAAACAAAAGACTCTTTTGTTTCATTTGTATTAATATATTGCATAGTATGAGGCTGTGTTTTTTCTTGACTCTATGTATATACATTGAGCCTAAAAAAACGTTATCCCACATTATTGGTAAATACTGATTGAATCCGACATCAGAAGTAATTAATCAAAGGATTTGACAATGAACGCCTCTGGCCCTGAAATAAGGCCGTGTGTCATATTAGCCTCCCACCATCAGTTTGATAAAATGCTGCGCAATTTCAAATCACGTCATCCATATTCAATGTCGCCATGAATATAATTTGTAGAAATCGCCAACAACCCCACCAAATTGATGACACGGGGCATATGTGACCTGTCACATCATAACTGGAGGCGAGGTTAAAGTGGTTTTCAAAATAGTTTCGCAAGAGTGCAGAGTAACTCATCATCAGAAGACTCGACCCCATCCCCCAACTCACCGATCGGCCCGGTATACGCACCTGACCCGCCAGGAGTCTCCGGAGATGAGCCTGACCCGCCCGGAGTCTCCGGAGATGAGCCTGACCCGCCCGGAGTCTCCGGAGATGAACCTGACCCGCCCGAAGTTTCCGGAGATGAGCCTGACCCGCCCGGAGTCTCCGGAGATGAGCGTGTGTTGTCTCGGAGTCTCCGGATATGAGCGCGTGTGTGCGTGGCTGGGCACCGCGGTCGGTAGCGGCTGGCCGTCGGTGGCTCGGCGGACCGCGGTGAAAGCCGCTCACCAGCCGCCCCGCCGCCGCCTCCGGCCGACGACGGCGAGTCCTACGCGCACGCGCCGCGACCCAGGCGGCTCGGGCGAGGTCAGGCTGCCGGCCGCGGCGGGCGTCAGTTGTACGGCGCGCTTGAAGGCGTCACCAGCGCCGACGACAGCTCCCGCTGGCCGACTGCCCCGGTGAGAGACTCGGACCACTGCGCCGCCCGGCCTCGCTCACAGACTCACACTGCCCCGCGTCACCGACCAAGTCCCACCGATCAGATCACCCAGTGGCCGGCACCTCTGGATTGCACCCCGCCGGCGGCGCGCCCCACCAGCCCCCAGTGTCCGTCCCCGGTGTCATCCGCTCGCGGTGCCGCCGCCGCCGCGTCCAACCGAGCTGTGCCGCGCTGGCATGAGCTAGTGCGTCACCATGCTACGCCTGCTGGTGTTTGGTGTGTGCGTCGGGTGGCTGTGCGGCCCGACGGCCAGCCAGGAGTCCTGGACCAGACGAGATCGCAGCGCCAAGACGCCCGCTCAGTTTACAGGAGACAGGTGAGTTCGACGGATCAATGTCCAGATGCACGAAACGCAATATTGCGCTCTCTCACCTGTGTTACCGACGCAGGCGTTAACAGCCGGCGGCGGCAGAGTGCAGTACACACTAGTGTTCCAAAATGCCCACGCTGTCAGCTTTCATCTGGTATGTACTACACACCACAGACCTGTGCCTGGTGACGGTCGGCCTGTGACGCCCACACAGGCGTCACCAGCACGTGCCGATGACACGCCACAGTGTCAGAAAGACACGCGCATGGCACCGGCAACAGAAACATCAGTAAAAACGCCCCGACACGACGTGCCGATGCGTCAGCCTGTCAGCCGCAGCGAGCGACCGCTTGGCAGACACGGCAGGCAATGCGGTGTTTAGCTCCGCTGATGGGATCACAGGTTCGATCACAGGTTCACGGGATCACAGGTTCGGTAGGCCTCTTCACATCAATCCACACACGCTTAGTGGGATGGGTGGGTGGTGGCTTCGGTGACGCCGCCTCAGATCGCATCTCCCCGCAAAGCGACGAACAGGGGGGGGGGGGGGGTGCACAGGGGCATCGGAGACAGGCCCTCACCTGAAATGAATGAAATCGGCGGTAAAATGCTGCAAATTTCCTGATTGTGAAGATAACTTTAGCAGAAAGCTTCGCACAGAGAAATTGGTTCAAATCAGTTATTAATGCGCAACCGAGTGAAATTCGCCGAGTTTTTTTTTATATATATTTATTTGAAAGGGATTTGGCCGCCGGCCAAGCCAACTTTTTGCCGATCTGGCTCCGCCAGAGGCGCCGGACACAGAGCCAGATTGACTGGCCCCATGGCAGACAGTGCAATCCATTCTTAGAAATTTCACCGTTCACATCAGCATGTTGTTCCAAAGCCCTGGTGAGGTTAGCAAGTCTGAACCCTGGGGCTAAGAGACGAGCCACGCCATAAACCGAATCATCCGACCAGCAGATCCGCTTACATCGGCCTAATCAAATGAGAAGGCGCCCATGACACGCTGAGAGGAATTTAATGTGCCATAACACATACTTACCCAATAGATCCACTGCATTGTGATGATAAAATCGCATCCTCCCAATACATGTTAAGTACATATCTGTCTGACAGTACATTATCATCCGAAAGGAATTACTATGCACCGAGTATACCACTTAACAATGACAATCAAGATGCAACTTCTTAAAATAGATGAACTTCTTTAACTTGCTCTATCCAAATTGCTTTCGGAATTCATGGGAAGATTTTTAGCATACATAGGAATGCATCACCCCATGCATTGCAAAGACGGCTGGGATTATAAATGAAAAGACCGCTCAGGGAATTCGGTGATCGGTGATCATTAGTGCATCGGTGATCATTAGTGCATCGGTGCTCAGGGAATTCGGTGATCATTGGTGTATAATCATCCCAGCGGGCATTTCATCACGTTGTATCTGAATACCATCTCAAACATAGCATCTCCGACAGGTGGACACGATAATGTGTACGTAAAGATGAGACGCCGAATCGTTTACGCAATATCGCAATATCGCGCACGGAAAGACAATTATAGACCCGCCCGCACGCATTCACTCACACAAATGCACGAACACGCCACAAGGAAAATCAGCACACGACTCGCGCAAAAACAGCTAAACGAAAACATCGAAGCGCACACGCACACGTTTCTACGTCTGTAAGTGCAGGTTTCCTAGAAGGAAATGCTCGGGTGTGGATACAACTCCAATGCCAGACTGCATATCAGTCCGCTGTACGGCGTCCGCACCGCGCGGACCTGCGGCTGCAAGCCACTGACCCGCTCCAGGTCATGTTTCGGTCAGAGGTCAGAGGTCAGAGGCCAGTGTTTTGTGTTGTTGTTAGTCATCGATTCGTCATGGTGACTGAATGCAAATCCCGTGATGTGTGCAGTTTCAAATACATTTTAGTGCCAAACAAACAGCTATAAACTCCTCCGGTAAAATCGCACACGGCCGCGTGACTTTGGGTGTCACATCACATGTCAATGTTGTGAGCTTAAGCCATATAAGTATATACTAAATAACCATATAGGTATAACCATATAAGCAAGTACAACCATATAAGCATCAAATGAATACGCAGTAAAGTAAATAAAGTAAAGAAAAAGGCTGTAACATAGGGACCCCCTGGGACCCTCAGCTCCCCTGGTGGTGCTGCCACAACTCGAAGCAACAAGTCCAATAAAACATTGTTTTATGCGCGTCCAGTGACCTGATCCTGACCACACACACACCAGTTCAAAGTTAAACGCCGACCCGGGTAATACCTGACACACAGCTATAGATCTGACGTGTAACCATGCACTTATTTTGGCCGGCAGCATTATCCAATAGCCATATTTGCGTAGTAAGACCCAGAGCGGACAAAACAGCCTCCAACTTAACTCTCAGCGATAAAGTTCAACTTAACTCTCAGCGATAAAGTTCAAGATCATGCGCTGAAGCTGACGGACAGTGCAGGACAAACACTTATCGGCTTAAATAACTACCTATCCCATTGCAATAGGCATGTAATGTGAACATTTCGAAATCGTTCCCAGGGATGAAAGCGTTGTAAGGTAAGGTGTAAACTTGAGAATGGTGTCAAGTTACATTGCGACCCGACGCTCATAATTCGCACATTAGCCGATTACCAGAAATAGTTCACTCGTGTTTATACTGCTGAGCAATGCTTTGGAACATGCATATGGAGCGAGTTTGCAACAAGACCCGCATTCAGTCGCCAGATTCAGTTTACTAGAATATCCGGTTGTAAAAAGCCGTGCTCACGTTTTATTTGTCGTCGCTAATTTTCTAAGGTTAGGGAAAGTGAGAGAACAATGTTATGTTGTTAATCATCTAATTGGCTATGCACTGCCTTGCTTATGATGTCTCATGTCATTGTAAATAGCAATAAGTATGACAAGCATACTTAAATCACGGAAAATATCAAGAAAAGGTAGACAAGACCATGCATATTTATACTGAATATAGACAAGAAAGTTAACCAGCAGAAAATGTAGCCATACTAATCGTTCTGTTCTGTAAAGCAGTTATCGCCTTTACGGCCAGAATTATGTCAGGATTAAATGTGACAAACACCCAGTAAATCATACACACCAACCACACCAGTCACCTAGCGGCTTCCCGTCACATAAATGCAGGATTTACGTAAAGCGCTGCCGTTAAGAAAGCTTAAAGCAACTCAAACATGCCGGTTAAGAATACATTTGCTTTAGACAGTGAGTTCGGCGGAGTTTGCCGGCTTATGCTGGAGACGAATTGAATTAATTCAAAAAGACAAGTGAAAAGTTAGCAGATGATGTAAATTACCATGGTTATTTTATATTATCACTGCAATACTCGTGAAAACCCACATAGAGCACATCCGCATCCCTATCCCCAATGCCTGGGTTGCTGTGTGAGAACCGTGTCGTGGCTACCCGACGCGGCCGTCACAGGCTGGTGGCCTGACGCGGCAGAGCTCGGCCGCAGCCCGCATTTCCAGCGGCGTAACTCAGCACTGTCCGACAGATGGTCACCCGCTCCGAATGCACGCAATCTGACGTGCCTGACAAGCGTGCGCCCAGACTCGGTAATGGGTTTTCGGAGTGAGCCGTGTGATGAAAGGGCGCCCGGGGTGGCGAGTCGCTCGCGCGTTGTTCGAGAAGTCTCTCTCCCTCTCTCTCCGGCTGAGCCTGCCGGGGCGGGGCCAGAGATGTCGGTGATAGGTGACCTGCGATCGGTGATCGGCGACCGGTGACGACTTTGCCAGTCACCAGACGAGGCACTCGCCAGCTGCGATCGAGGAGTGGCAATAGACAGACAGCGTGGCGCCATCGGACAGCCCGGGCAGCACCCATCTACGTGACAGTTCAGTCACATCCCGTCTACCGACCGAAACTCGGCCAGGGCGTGCCGGCTGCCTGCTGCCTGCGTGGTGTGACCACAACATTGCCTCACCGCCGCTGGCAGGTCTTCCCTCTCCCGGCTCACAGCCGCAGTCCCAGGACAGGGTTCATGGAACGCCGCCGCCGCCGCCGCCACCGGTGGCCAGCCAGCCGACAGAGGGCGAAAGTCGTGCGCCGGGCGGGGCCGGGATGGCCTTGACCGCGGTCATTAGCCAATCAGGAGCCAGCTGGCGGCGCAGCCGGTGGACGCCGGCCGGCTGGGGCGAGTCTGGGGAGGCGGCACTGATCTGAATAACAACGGGAGGCGGCGGTCTGTCGGACAAAACGAGACACGCGGCGAGACAGCAGCGACAAAACGAGACACGCGGCGAGACAGCAGCGACAAAACGCGACACGCGGCGAGACAGCAGCGACAAAACGAGACACGCGGCGAGACAGCAGCGACAAAACGCGACACGCGGCGAGACAGCAGCGACAAAACGCGACACGCGGCGAGACAGCAGCGACAAAACGCGACACGCGGCGAGACAGCAGCGACAAAACGCGACACGCGGCGAGACAGCAGCGACAAAACGCGACACGCGGCGAGACAGCAGCGACAAAACAAGACATGGCGAGACGACAGCGACAGAACAAGAAATGGCGAGACGACAGCGACAAAACGCGACATGGCGAGACGACAGCGACAAAACGCGACATGGCGAGACGACAGCGACAAAACGCAACATGGCGAGACGACAGCGCCAAAACGCGACATGGCGAGACGACAGCGCCAAAACGCGACATGGCGAGACGACAGCGACAAAACAAGACATGTGGTGAGACAGCAGCGACAAAACGCGACACGCGGCGAGACGACAGCGACAAAACGCGACACGCGGCGAGACGACAGCGACAAAACAAGACATGGCGAGACGACAGCGACAAAACGCGACATGGCGAGACGACAGCGACAAAACAAGACATGGCGAGACGACAGCGCCAAAACGCGACATGGCGAGACGACAGCGCCAAAACGCGACATGGCGAGACGACAGCGACAAAACAAGACATGTGGTGAGACAGCAGCGACAAAACGCGACACGCGGCGAGACGACAGCGACAAAACGCGACACGCGGCGAGACGACAGCGACAAAACAAGACATGGCGAGACGACAGCGCCGCTGGACTGCTTTTGACGATCGGATGAAAGCCCAGGCAGGGCTGGGTTGCAGCTCAGCCGATGGTGAATGAACGCCAGCTATGGTCAGTTTCACGGGCCGTGCAGTTTCCATCGAACCCATGCTGTGATGCTCGACCACGTCAGCTATTTCTCGCACATCTGTCTCCTATGTCTCTGGTATCTGATATCTCTCAGTCACATCTTTATCTCTGTCTCCGTATTGCTATCACTGCACCGGTCGGCCCGCAGCCAGGTAGCTCCGGCCGCAGCCAGGTAGCTCGGGCCGCAGCCAGGTGGCTCGGGCCGCAGCCAGGTAGCTCGGCCCGCAGCCAGGTAGCTCGGGCCGCAGCCAGGTAGCTCGGGCCGCAGCCAGGTGGCTCGGGCCGCAGCCAGGTAGCTCGGGCCGCAGCCAGGTGGCTAGGGCCGCAGCCAGGTAGCTCGGGCCGCAGCCAGGTGGCTCGGGCCGCAGCCAGGTAGCTCGGGCCGCAGCCAGGTAGCTCGGGCCGCAGCCAGGCAGCTCGGGCCGCAGCCAGGTAGCTCGGGCCGCAGCCAGGTAGCTCGGCCCGCAGCCAGGTAGCTCGGGCCGCAGCCAGGTGGCTCGGGCCGCAGCCAGGCAGCTCGGGCCGCAGCCAGGTAGCTCGGGCCGCAGCCAGGTAGCTCGGGCCGCAGCCAGGTAGCTCGGGCCGCAGCCAGGTAGCTCGGGCCGCAGCCAGGTAGCTCGGGCCGCAGCCAGGTGGCTCGGGCCGCAGCCCGGTAGCTCGGGCCGCAGCCAGGTAGCTCGGGCCGCAGCCAGGCAGCTCGGGCCGCAGCCAGGTATCTCGGGCCGCAGCCAGGTAGCTCGGCCCGCAGCCAGGTAGCTCGGGCCGCAGCCAGGTAGCTCAGGCCGCAGCCAGGTGGCTCGGGCCGCAGCCAGGCAGCTCGGGCCGCAGCCAGGTAGCTAGGGCGCAGCCAGGTAGCTCGGGCCGCAGCCAGGTGGCTCGGGCCGCAGCCAGGTAGCTCGGGCCGCAGCCAGGTAGCTCGGGCCGCAGCCAGGCAGCTCGGGACTCCGGACCTCGCTGACGGCCTTGGCGACCGTCTCAAACCGCCGCCGCCGTCGATTTCGTGACTAGATATCACCAGATCAAGATTGCGGCGCCAGTCCGGACGTCCCGTCTATGGACCGCCGACCTCGCTCATACGTTCCCCGAAGAAAGCGTCCTCGTGATTGAAGCGGTCTGCAACCGGCGGCAACCGGCAGCACCCGGCGGCAACCGCGCCTCGTGCTCCTGAAAGGTGCGGCGTGCGGCGGCGTGCGGCGTCGCCAGCGCCCGGTCGGGGCGCCCGGCTCGCATTGGATCACGGAGAGGAGTCACTAACAGGTGACGCAGGCTCCACGCGCCGGGCATCGGCAGCCCATCTCGGGTCAGGCCGGTCACGGTGCATGAAAGGAAAGTTCACGTGCACGCCAGCACGAGCCGGTCACGTCTGAAAGACCGTCATTAAGTGGAGGAGCAGCGTGCCCCCGGGTCGGGGCCGCCGGTGAATGGCTTCCCATTGAGCTGGTGACTCGGCTGCCACTACCGCTGACCCGTGTGGTGCGCTGCTGGCACAAGCGCGACACAAGCCGGCTCGTCTTCTCTCGGTGACAGTCCGGTCCGACCCAGCGCCGCACCCGGTAGTAGCCGGTGGTAACAGCACGGATCGGTACCATTACCAGCCAGCCAGCCGGTGGTAACAGTCGACCTCAGCCGCGACGCCAGGAGACGGCCGCGGTCGCTGTCCAGACCCACCCGGCTCCCGGCGGCGGCGGCGGCGGCGGCGGCGGCGCGGCCAGTTAGTTTCACTGCGCAGTGGAGACACGCCTTCCGGCTGTCGCCTGGCGGCCGGGCTGTGGCGGAGGCCCGGCCCAGTGACGGAACCGGACCGGTCAGCTACACCGGGCGTACTTAGACGGTTCGCTGTACAATCCGAGACAACAGCAGCGATCGCATCTGAGATTGATACATCACGGGTTGAGTTTCCTATTCGGTTGGTGGGGTCCATTGCCCCACCAACTTTTCGCAAGGTTCAATTGATGTTCGCCACAATTGAAGGTACTCTTGGATCATACAAGTCGTGTTTAACTATGAACCGACCAATATGACATTCAACCCACATAAAAAACTTGCCAGGTCTGGACGCAACGGGGCTTGCCTGCTTCGGTACATTTCACCCGATCTCAACAGGTCTGTCTGGTGAAACGCTCAACAGGTCTGTCTGAAACGCTAAGAATCGGTACATTTCACCCGATCTCAACAGGTCTGTCTGGTGAAACGCTTTGCTTCGGTACATTTCACCCGATCTCAACAGGTCTGTCTGGTGAAACGCTTTGCTTCGGTACATTTCACCCGATCTTAACCGGCCTGTCTGGTGAAACGCTTTGCTTCGGCGGCGCATTTCACCCGATCTCGACAGGTCTGTCTGGTGAAACGTTTAACTCCAGACTCAGCTTGCAGCTCGGGCAGCAGCAGTCGTCGGCAGAGCCAGCAGCACCGATCAACAAACAGGGGTCTCACTCTCGCTGAACAACCGCCACCGCACCTAGACAGCACAAGAGCGTGCCACACCGCACCTAGACAGCACGAGAGCGTGCCACACCGCACCTAGACAGCACGAGAGCGTGCCACACCGCACCTAGACAGCACGAGAGCGTGCCACACCGCACCTAGACAGCACGAGAGCGTGCCACACCGCACCTAGACAGCACGAGAGCGGGCCACACCGCACCTAGACAGCACAAGAGCATGCCACATCTGCACCTAGACAGCACGAGAGCGTGCCACACCGCACCTAGACAGCACAAGAGCGTGCCACATCTGCACCTAGACAGCACGAGAGCGTGCCACACCGCACCTAGACAGCACGAGAGCGTGCCACATCTGCACCTAGACAGCACAAAAGCGTGCCACATTTCACCTAGACAGCACAAGAGCGTGCCACACCGCACCTAGACAGCACGAGATCGTGCCACACCGCACCTAGACAGCACGAGAGCGTGTCACATCTGCAGCACACGCACTACCGCGGCAGACGCCATACCGTGTCCGCAGGCGTGTTTGACGCGGTGCGCGTCTCGTGCGTGGGACATGGCAGCCGGGGTGGGATGGGACATGGCGTGCGTGGGACATGTCAGCCGGGGTGGGTCGAGGCAGAAGGCGCGTGTCAATAAGAATCGACAACTTGCTAAACTGGGGAAATTTGTGAACTCACCCAAATATAAAACAGCTCATACAACATATTTCCTATCAAAAGACCTCGGACCTGCGATACTCGGAAGCTGCCCATAGATTAATTAATCCATTTCACACGAATGAGAACAAAAATCCACAACCGTATGCCAAGTTTTCGCCTATTTGTTTTATCTCACCTCTGCCCCCGTCAGCCGATACACCGATGACGGCGGCAGCCGGCGACCGGCCGGTGCGAGCGCTACTGCCGCCGGCCGCCGCTGTTCGCGCAGCGCGGATTGACACGTCTAGTTATGCCAGGTGGCCAGGGCATGGCAGCCAGATCATCACAGTTCTCTACAGCTTCAGCCCCCGGGTACATCACCAGCTTCAGCCCCGGAATATCACCAGATTCAGCTTCAGCCCCCGGTAAATCACCAGCACAGGCAAAGCCCCGGCATTAGCCGGTAAGTCAGTCCAGTATGATCAATGAACTGTCACGCGGCGGACCTGCCTTCACGTATCGTGATATATTAGTTCCCACAAAGCCGACAGAAGAATCTGTTTTGATTCTTTCGGCTGCAACGCGATGTCATCATAATCTCCAGGCGCACTGACACGCTTAAAATTGCAGCTGACCACGAGGAATGAGGAGCGCCAGCGTCAAACCCGCCAATCATCGTGTTTTAGGGATGGAGCGCCGGCACAATGGTTTCACCATGCGTGGCGTAGCGCAAACAATGGGCTTCTCACTGCGTAATGTGCTGCTTCGATACGGCACCAGCTGGGAAAGTGCCAAAGAAAGGCTGCAGCCAGCCGACGCGATTTGACGCTGCGTTCCAGTTCGGCACTGCCCGCCCGGGCGCCGGGCTTCCCCAGCCGTGCTGCTCATTCATAGTTCATTCATACCAAGCAGCATGACGAGTCTGGGGCGAGTCGGAGTCAATACTGACGCGCAGGGCCTTGCGTTGACCTCTCCCAGGCCGATACGACAGCGCCTACTTGGGCCGCCTCTGATCTGGGCGCCGTGCGTCAACGGGTTTCACCCGGGCCGCCGGCCGCGTCCCGAAACGTTAGGTGAGAGTGGCCTTCCCGCGGCCGCGACCGGGCCGCTGAACTGTCTGACGCGACCGACCGGCGGCCCACACCCCCGGTCTGTGTGTCCCAGCGCCGCCCGGTCTGACCGGGGGGGGGGGGGGGGGGGGTCCGACGGGTGGTGGGCACTGGACATTGGGCACCGAGTGCTGGGCGCTGGGCACTGGAGACTGGAGACTGGAGACTGGACACCGGACACTGGACACCGGACACCGGACACCGGACACCGGACACCGGACACCGGACACCGGACACTGGACACTGGACACTGGACACTGGACACTGAGCACTGGCCCCACCGCCAGCCCTCCGCCCCGCCCTCCGACTGCACCGGTCACCGCCTGCACCGGTCACCAACCCGACCAAACCCACCGCCGGCCGATGTCGCCTACATAGAACAGCTCAGGTTTGTTTCACAATGGAAACACAATTCTAAAGAATAGTGTTATCCAATGTTCAACCAACCGTTCGGTTATGACCACACACAGCTGACAACACAGCTCACAGAGCCGGCCTGGCGGCACATAACGCTAAGGCACGGCAATGCCGGTGTAATCCGGTATAACGCACGGCCGTTACCGGTGTAATCCGGTCTGCAGGCACCCCTTCCACCCTTCCGACGACGGCGGCCGTGGTGGAAAGGTAACCCTCTGTGCGCCTCTGGTCAGCCCCGGTCAGCCGCCGGGGCACGGCAGGCACGGCAGGCACGGCAGGCACGGCAGGCACGGCAGGCACGGCAGGCACGGCAGGCACGGCAGGCTCGGCAGGCACGGCAGGCACGGCAGGCACGGCAGGCACGGCAGGCACAGTCGACACGGGAGGCACGGCATAGACACGACGCGCAGCCGTGAGAGGCGGGCTCCCGCCACGAGCGGCCATTCCGTGACCCCTGCTGATTCCAGTCGGCACCTGCGCCGGTGACGTCACCGCCGACCGGTCGTGACCGACGCGTAAAAGAGAATTTCACGAGAATCCCAACCGCCACGGCGCTCGCTCATTAAGTCATGACGACAGCACTTATCACACAACGTACCAGTGGCTATGCAAATGTGACGAGCGGACAACGACTTGCACAACCTCTCGTTCGTTCGAGTAGCGCTGATGCCTGTTTCGCCCCCGCACAGCTGGATGCGTAGACAGCGTGGACGCGCGAGTCCCGCCAGAGCCGGGCAGCGGTGACCTCATCCTTACAGTTGCCACTGTAGCTCCAGGGAACTGCACTCTGCAGATCGGCGGTCCCTTTCCGTGAAGGGATAAGGAGACTCCCAACCGTGATGTCATGTTGAGACCGACGCCGCTCGGACTGTTCGTGTTCAAAGCAGATGTCTGCCCCAGCGAGAAACCGAGAAACCGAGCGAAGGCTCGACAGAAGCCACGCACACAAGTCGCGTGGTTTGGTTTGGTTTGGCTTAGCCCAGCCGGACTGGGCCGGGGCCGGCACGGGCAGTCAGGCCCGGACATTACAAACGGGCGTGACTGCCGCAACAGGTGCGTTCTCCCCTCTGTCCCAACCGGCGCGCCCGTCGGTCAGTCGGTGGGCCGCCGCGAGTAAAAACGCTCCGTTTTATGAATCAGCTGACGCCGGCAGGGCCTTTCACCGGTACGAGGGCGGCCGGACCACCGGTCTCCATGGGTTGCCCGGGAGCAGCACCCTCCGCGGGCCGGCGTCCGGCCCCATTATGGTGAACAAAGTGGGCGCGTCGCCGCGGCTGGGCTCGTGCGCCGACACTGTCGCCGGCGGCGGCGGCGGCGGCGGTGGCGCGGGGACCGGACAGTTTGGTTCGGAGTGGCGCACTGTCGCAACTGCGCTGGTCGGTTGCCGGTGGACGCGGCTCGGCGAGGAGCGTAGATGTCGGCTCCTGAGACACTGGGGCGAGGGCCGCCGCCGTTGTCCGCTCGTCTGGGTCGACGGCGCGCGACACCAAACTTAGATTAACACACACAACCAAGTGTGTGTACACTGTATGCATAAGCGTGTGTACGCACGCACATGCGTACGCGCTTACTGTCGAGAACGGCGCGCGGTAAAGGTTCATTATCCCTGCCATCTCGAAAATAGGTGTATTCAGGAGGCGTTGGTTTCGTTTCCCGAGTTGCCGGTAAAACGGAGAGAAACTACCGGTGGTTCATGGCCGATAGCCCAGATTTAAAGAGGCGTACTCGAAGTATACGTAACCGATGTTCGACGCAGGCGAACAACACAACTACGCAATACAATATTTTTTTGTTGCGTCAGAAACTTGAACTTCCAATAATGCTGAGCTCTAACAATAAATAGTTATCACTTGTCTGCCATAATGTCGCCTTATCACCATAGCATTGCCACCATTGTCATTGTCATTGGCAGTAGCAATGCCGCTGTACTGACAGGACCAGTTGTCCAACGGTCTCTTCAATTATCAGCACAAACAGCTGTCGGACACAAAAGCCTCCCAGATAGAGACGCCACGCAAACGTCCGCATCCGAGGACGGTGTCATCGCTACCATTACCATCGCGAGCGGCGGTGACAGGCGCAAGGCCGGCGGAGAGCGCGCGCGTGTGCGTCGCGCCGCGCGGGGGCCGCCAGAGCGCTGTCAGCACATGTCGAGCCGCCGGCTGTCACCGCGTCACCGCTGCCACCGCCGTCACCGCCGTCACCGCGACACTGATGCCACCGCTGTCACCGCTGCCACCGCCGTCACCGCGACACTGATGCCACCGCTGTCACCGCGACACTGATGTCACCGCCGTCACCGCGACACTGATGTCACCGCCGTCACCGCGACACTGATGTCACCGCTGTCACTGCGACACTGATGTCACCGCTGTCACCGCTGCCACCGCTGCCACCGCTGCCACCGCTGCCACCGCGTCACCGCTGCCACCGCTGCCACCGCGTCACCGCTGCCACCGCGTCACCGCGTCACCGCTGCCACCGCTGCCACCGCGTCACCGCTGCCACCGCGTCACCGCTGCCACCGCGTCACCGCTGTCACCGCCGGACCAGTGTCAAGGACGGGGCCCGGCGTCCCACACAATCGGCAATCAGCAGCCTCAGAAGCCGCGCGCTCGACAGGCGGCGGCTGATTGGGTACGGAGGCCCGCGCGCGCAGCTCACGCTAGTGCCAAATTAAAGTGACGTGATCCGTTAATCAAGGGGATTGCTGTCATACGCCAGGCGCAGGAGTATGTCCGTTGCGAAGGAAAATGATGGATTAATCATTGGATGTATGATGATGTATCGAATTTTCGTCACAGTAGTGGTCAGTTTTGTGTTGGTAAGGCTCCATCGCAAGGACTCACCCATTGAGTTCCTACGTTGTTCTGTACTACGTTTCCGGATGTGCCGTGTTTGCACGGCGAGATATGACCTTGGTGGTTGATTGATCCCACGTCAGGGCTAATGCAATTATCCTCTCAGCAACTCAGCTTTAGTATCGTAAAACAGCAATGCAATGTGGACAAACGCACATCGGCATACAAGCTTCTTTAGGCACGTAAGACTATTAACTTGTGATGTACTTTACGCAATCTCATATTTGGTAGATTGGATAGTCACGAAGCATCCGTGTTACCTGACGAATTTAGCAATACACATATGTAATCGCACAATGCGCTCGTAATTGTATCGTTCCAAGACCAAATGTCAAATACCTCGAATAGCTCACTCAAGGGCGAGCGGTGTTCGTCGATGTTCCAAATAATCGCCAAATTCCCGCCGATAAAATTCGAGATATGCTGTTTATTGGTCTTATATGACCGCGCAGTTGATACGACAAAATAACGTTGGATACAATTTGAGATATCTTGATCTGACCTATGCAGTACAACTGACATCGTTAACGCTATTACAATACTTGCAAATGCTTCTGAACGAAGTCGTGTAATCCTGTATGGGACCGCCAAGTCGTTCGGCGTGTACCAAACGATGCCATAATTAGCATGTTACTAAACAGGGACACGGGGAAACAGTCTTGTTCGTATCTGCAGTCCCCAATTAATGTCTTGTTCGTATATGCAGTCTTCAGTTAGCGTCTTGTTCGTATATGCAGTCTCCGGAGTGCCTTGTGCAGTACTGCAGTCGCCAGTTAGTGTCTTGTGCAGTGTTGCAGTCTCCAGTTAGTGTCTTGTGCAGTGTTGCAATCTCCAGTTAGTGCCTCCAGTTAGTGTCTGTGCAGTGTTGCAGTCTCCAGTTAGTGTCTTGTGCAGTACTGCAGTCACCAGTTAGTGTGTTGTAGTCTCCAGTTAGTGTCTTGTGCAGTGCTGCAGTCTCCAGTTAGTGTCTTGTGCAGTACTCAGTCTCCAGTTAGTGTCTTGTGCAGTGTTGGTCTCCAGTTAGTGTCTTGTGCAGTGCTGCAGTCTCCAGTTAGTGTCTTGTGCAGTGTTGGTCTCCAGTTAGTGTCTTGTGCAGTGCTGCAGTCTCCAGTTAGTGTCTTTTGCAGTGCTGCAGTCTCCAGTTAGTGTCTTGTGCAGTGCTGCAGTCTCCAGTTAGTGTCTTGTGCAATGTGCTACATCGCATCCTGAATTAACACTGGCTGCCTTACTTTGGCTTCTGGTGCCTGTCTGAATGACGTTAAAAGGGATGAATTTACTACAGCACGAAACGAAAAATAAATCCTTGTTTAGCGGGAATTACAAACATTCTACATCACTTAACCCTCGCTCGTGCAGCGTCCGATCAATGCGTGACCGTGCAGGGGCGGGGGGGACACCCCCCCCCCTAGCGTTTCGCCCCTAATTGGGCTAGAGCTTCGATTCAAAAACGAGCGTGTTGCTTGTCACGAGAGGAAGCCATTTATACCCGATGTTAAGGTCATAGGGTGGCCTCTGAGGTCATGTCAATGACCCAAAATTCAACCAAATTGTAAATGCGCATAAATTGAATTTAATCGAGCTAGAATTGCGAATGAGCATATAATTATGCTAAATGGGTGCCAAATTTGAAATCACCGTCACAAAATGTCCTAGAAACTGCCACATTCCAAAAAGGTCATGGCAGGTCATGTCAGGTCATGTCAGGTCATTTGAGGTCAGTGACCTCGGTTGACCTGTGGAGGCGCATGACCCCAGTAGAACATATAATTATGTAAATTGGATCCCATATTTGAAATCAGCGTCACAAAATGTCCTAGAAACTGCCAGAAGCCAAACACGGCATCGGAGGTCATCGGAGGTCAGTGACCTCGGTTGACCTCTGAAAAGGTCAATCCAGGTCACAATATCAAGGGAAACCACAACTGCCACCTGGAAACACCTGTGCATATGCTCCTGAACAACAAACACTATGAAATTGCACAAGTTACAAAGATCAATACTACGGACGCCAGTTGCGCCTGACATGACCTTGATAAACAGGTCAAAGGTCACGGGTCATGTGACCTACAACTTACACAATTTCAGAATGTGTAAAATTGTTCACAAGTAGGGTACTGAAAGTTTCATCGCAATCGGTTGATATTTACGTGAGTTATTGCCGAAAACCCGAGGGGGCATCCACTCCACTCCACCCCCCCCCCCCCCCGCACTGGCGAGGGTGAATACTGATGTACTCGAGGACCATGCACGAACAAAGAACGACTCGGTGTTCCAGCCATGGCAGGTAGCCTTGAGAAGCCAAACCGAGCAGGTTCTCCGATCGTCAGACGCATATCTCCGATCCTACTATGGGCGTGCTCGACCGGAGCGTGATCTCCAGGACCTTGTGTGGCTATTTTCGTACTCCGCCGTGAGGCAGGCATGAAATCCGGGGGTCACGGGGGGCCGACCCCCGCCGGCCCGCGGCGCACAAGGACACTTAATGCGAGCAGGCCCGGCGTGCAAATCATACCCCCACATGAACACGCAGTGTGCAGGTCAAGTGTTAACCAGCACGCAATCTCGCCAACGACAGCTTCGCGTTTTATGGCCGGGTCATAAACCATGATTTCAAGCAAACTTGCCCAAGGGCATGTCTGAAATAAAACGTGCGGCATTTTAGCGCAGCCCCGCGATGGAGCCATGCGCGGACTAGAAATAGACGCCGTTGACTGCAAGGTGACGGGTTCACGGTCCCATCCCGGACGAGGCTCAGATTGTTTTGGAGAATTCGCAATGCTCGCGGCATTTCGACAGGCTCATTTTAATGCTCATTTCGACCTTCGACAAAAGACTGCGAGCTCGGTGAATTACGGACGATTGCGTGCGAGGCCTGGCCAGGCCTGGTCGCCCGGCGCCAGGCCAGGCGTGGCGCCGGGTGCTGCGCGGCTCATTTGATTTACTGGCCACTGCAATCAGTGAGCTGACAATTAGGGAACGGCGTACGGACGAGGCGCGCCGAGCTTTCTAGTGACGTCATGTAACGTCACGTGACGTTGTGTGACCGCGTCACACGGCAGCTATCCGTCACGGTGGCGTGCCGCCGACAGCGTGGCCAGAACAGAGTCCGCCCGCAAACAGACGGCGGTATCAGGGCCGGGGTAACACATGTGTCGGCGGCAGTGAATCAGCCCCGACCAGCAGACAGCGTGCCCCATATACAACATGACCTACCTGGGTCACCAAATAACCTTGACCTGAGGTCATTTTTTTTAAGTTGACCTAACCAGGTCACCATTAATATGTTGTTCCGAAGCGCCTTTACGAGACAAACACGATGGTTTTAAAATTACTACTATATGTCTAACCAATAAAAGTTATGTATGAGAAACGTTTTGGAAAAATGTCCTCGTGACCATTGGTGACTTCTGAGGCCTAAACTATTGACCTGAGCTTAAATTTGCGTACAACTACCGCGATTTGAATTTTCATGAGCTTTCGATTGTTTTCTTTTCTTTTCTTTCGTTTGTTACTAGTTCTCATAGTTCGAGATATTTGGGGGCTTCTAGAGCAAAGTCCTTCACTTGGAAAATGTCACCTTTGATTACCTCTGGTGACCTCAATATTGACCTGAGCCAAATAATACCCGAAGTAACTTCGAATGGCCTTGTAGAGAGCTTTCGAACACTGTTCCCTGCGTCTTGCTAGCCCTTTTAGTTTTTGAGTTAGAGAGGGGTCCCAATGGGATTTTGCACGCTGATCATGCCGGCTAACAAAAGTCATGTACCGTTGACGTCACCACCATCGACCAATCCTTGAGGCCCTATTTTTGGCCGGAATAGCCTACCTTGTTATATAGCCTTGGTTTTAAGACACACATGATCTGCCGGCCATAGTTTGCCTGAGGGGGTCAGCGGTGTCAAAATCCTGCCTGGCGGCATCGACCGACAGCCCGACTTCCTGTTCAGCGTGACCTCATGGGGCCACGTGGCCACACGGAATCACCCAGCCGCTGCGGCGCACCAGCCAGTCTGCGCTCACCACCAGGGCGGCCGGCCGGAAGCTCTGCGAGAGAGCGGGACGTGACACGTCTGCCGCCGCCGTCCTGAGAGCGGCCGGTCTGCGCTCACCACCAGGGCGGCCGGCCGGAAGCTCTGCGAGAGAGCGGGACGTGACACGTCTGCCGCCGCCGTCCTGAGAGCGGCCGGTCTGCGCTCACCACCAGGGCGGCCGGCCGGAAGCTCTGCGAGAGAGCGGGACGTGACACGTCTGCCGCCGCCGTCCTGAGAGCGGCCGGTCTGCGCTCACCACCAGGGCGGCCGGCCGGAAGCTCTGTGAGAGAGCGGGACGTGACACGTCTGCCGCCGCCGTCCTGAGCGGAACAGAGGCCTGGCCAACAATGGAGCGGCTATCGCGCCCAGGACAGGCGGCCACGCTCTCTGGCTTTTAAATAGGATTTTACATGACAAATAAGGGTGCTGTGTTGGCTCCTGTCTTGTGACACGACATCATGACAAATTACGTTCCGGTCCGACAACGAAGAAAAGGACGAAACCTCAAGCGGGAGTTTCACAGTGATGCGGTCGAATCAATCATTCTAGAATGGTAGTGGTATACCTCGTTAAACCCTCCTGTTTGACCCGTCTCCATGTTATTGATACTACCAGTTCCCTAGGGAGCTAGGGAATACCCCAAGGGCCAGGGCCCTTGTCTCGGCTCAGCCGAGGCGATTTAATAATATCGCCGAGAGCAGTGGCAACAACGTTCACCGGCCGCACACGTCATCAGCCGACCCAGTCGTCATCATCGCCTCCGGTGCCGGTACAGTCCCCGACCCAGCCGTCAGCATCGCCTCCGGTGCCGGTACAGTCCCCCGACCCAGTCGTCATCATCGCCTCCGGTGCCGGTACAGTCCCCCGACCCAGCCGTCAGCATCGCCTCCGGTGCCGGTCCAGTCCCCCGACCCAGCCGTCAGCATCGCCTCCGGTGCCGGTCCAGTCCCCGGACCCAGTCGTCATCATCGCCTCCGGTGCCGGTACAGTCCCCCGACCCAGCCGTCAGCATCGCCTCCGGTGCCGGTCCAGTCCCCGGACCCAGCCGTCAGCATCGCCTCCGGTGCCGGTCCAGTCCCCGAACCCAGTCGTCATCATCGCCTCCGGTGCCGGTACAGTCCCCAGACCCAGTCGTCATCATCGCCTCCGGTGCCGGTCCAGTCCCCCCGACCCAGTCGTCAGCATCGCCTCCGGTGCCGGTACAGTCCCCGACCCAGTCTTCATCATCGCCTCCGGTGCCGATTGCAGTCCCATAGCAAGGCGTGGGTCCCCTCCGGTACCCATTACAATCACACGGCACAGATCCCGCCCCGCCACCAGTGTCGACATGACACCCGAGAGAATCCGCAGGGCCACGCCGCGCGCGACGGCTCCCTCGGCGGTGTGCAAATAGAAAGGCGACTGCTGCTGCCGGCTCCAACTGAGAGCGGGGAGAGCACGGCAGGTAGTGCCGACACTTAAGAGCCCGTGCCGGACAGCCGCGCCCGACGACGGCGCCCCGCCGCAGCCAATAACCAGACGGGAGACTAAAGAGACGCCGACTTTCTGAGCCGGACTGAGTGGCCCAGTCTCCCAGCAGGCAAAGGGTCGGGCAACGTGTGCCCGCCCGTCGCCGGCAGCTAAGTCGGGTCCAGAGCTTCTCCGAGCTTAATGTCCAATGCGACGGCGGGCGTTCGACAGAGCCATGTGTGAACCGCGCTTAAGCCTCTCTCCGGGCCGGGCATGGTGCATCTAAGCCAAGTGTTAGGAACTGTGCGTTAGGAAATGATCTAGGCTAGGTGCGCGCCTAAAGCCCAGCGCACAGGTAAACCTCCCCAGGCTGGGCGTAGTGCATCTGAATTCTGAAGCCAAGTGCGCTAGCTAGGAAACTCTCACAGCCAGTGCATCTGAAGCCTAGTACGCTGGCAAGCCGCAGTCTGGGCCGCAGTCTGGACTGCAGTCTGGGCCGCAGTCTGGGCCGCAGTCTGGGCCGCAGTCTGGGCCGCAGTCTGGGCCGCAGTCTGGGCCGCAGTCTGGGCCGCAGTCTGGGCCGCAGTCTGGACCGCAGTCTGGACCGCAGTCTGGACCGCAGTCTGGGCCGCAGTCTGGGCCGCAGTCTGGACCGCAGTCTGGGCCGCAGTCTGGACCGCAGTCTGGACCGCAGTCTGGGCCGCAGTCTGGACCGCAGTCTGGACCGCAGTCTGGGCCGCAGTCTGGGCCGCAGTCTGGACCGCAGTCTGGGCCGCAGTCTTGGCCGCAGTCTGGGCCGCAGTCTGGACCGCAGTCTGGACCGCAGTCTGGACCGCAGTCTGGACCGCAGTGGCTGGGCCGCACCTGACCTGGCCAGTCCAATCCACCGTGACGTGCAGTGACAAATGATGATGGTCACCGTGACACCGTGACAGTGCAGTGACAAATGGTCTGCTGAACACTGGTCCGCACGCGTCACGGTCGGCAGCGTGGGAGCCGGACTGACAGCGAAAGCGCCCACCCAACGACCAGCTTATTAAAACAGAATTACTCCAGATATTCTGGAGATATTTAACGATACCACCACATCAGATAATGCGTTTATAATGGATGCCCACTCAAGGATGCCAGCGGGGACAAGAAGAAAACCAACTGGACAGAGGAGAGTTTCACTCAATATTTCTGGCTTTATGTGATGGTCCTAGCAACAATGGGCGTGCGGTGCTGATACAATAACCCGTCATTAAGTCAGGCATTCCAAGCCATTAAATTTCTGACACGGCAATACATTATGTTAAATTAGTATGCATAATCATTTCATCACACATATCTGCATCACACGGCACAGATATTGTCATATCTGCATCACACGGCACACTGCGACTCATCGCACAAAAACGCACAATAATCTCTTTCACCGACGCTAAAAGAATGAACATCCATGAAAGTTAAGGCTGAAACACAGTCTTCGCGCAGCTGCGCAAAGTGGATGCGGGTGCCTATTCAAATACATTGAACGGAGGTTGCAACAACTGCACGATGCGCACGTTGCGGGAAGAAAAAATCGACTGCGGAAATGTATCCATGTATTTGAATAGGCGCCTGCAGGCACCCGCATCCACTTCGCGAAGCTGTGCAAAGACTGTGTTATAGCCTTTAAATTGATTATTTCATTCAGTCCCAGGGAAAGGTCAAACAAAGCATTCATCACAGACAGAAACAAAAAAGCCTCGCCCACGCTGACTAATCCCTACCGGTTTTGACCACTAATATTGATGTATCACTCACACACACTCAAATCACTCACACTCAAAAAAAATCATCGCCAATGGCTACTGGTTTCCAGAAATTGAGACAACTCCCGGCGTCGTCGCTGACACCAGTACCACAGACTAGCAATGCGCGGCCGCCGGCACCCGAACCGAACATTGCGTGCCCGCCTACATCACAGAGCCCACGCCGTATGACCGCCAGCACGGGTCAGCCAGGTCACCGAGCTCAGTCTGCGACCACGGCGGACATCTGGACACAGCTCTAATCTGGCTCCAGATCAGCCCTCCCCGTCCCCAGCCGCCGCCGCCGCCGCCGCCGTGGTCGTCCCACCGCCCGGATGACCGCATTGAGCAACATGTCGCGGTGGCGGCTGCGGCGGCGGCGGCGGCGGCGGCGGCGACGGCAGCTCTGGTCAGCAGCAGCCGCGGCGTGACCGCGGCGGTGACCGGCGGCGCGCCGCCGCGCCGGTCGCCACAGTCGCAACTGGTGCACGGCGGCGGCGTGCGGAGCGGGGCGTGCAGGCCCAGTGAAGAGCGATGCGGCACCGACCGTCTGCCCATGACAGGCGTTACAACACGCTCCGGTCATCTCTGGTGAGCGCTGGCGCAACCGAGCCCGGCGTCCCCGGCCACACCCGGGATCGGACGGGAGGGACGGGAGGGGACGGGAGGGGACGGAGGGGACAGAGGGGACAGAGGGGACAGAGGGGACAGAGGGGACAGAGGGGACAGAGGGGACAGAGGGGACAGCGGGGACAGGAGGGGACGGAGGGGACAGGATAGTCGGGATAGTCGCAGTAATGGCCGGGTAGACAAACCATCTTATCCAGTCGACAGCGACAGCCTATATTGCGCCAACAGGACGTCCCGCGGCCCGCAACTCACATCGCCTGATACAACCCCGCTGATGATGATGATTTGGGCTTTAGGGCGACAGATAGGATCACGTTCAGAAAGTGACATTGCAATGGCCGAACTCAGCAGCTACGCAAGCTCGCCAAATTCCGCTTCCCCGCCAGCTGAATCTCTCGGCCGGTACCAGTCGCCTCCCCCTGACGCAGCTCTCAGCCGGTACCAGTCGCCTCTCGCTGGCGCAGCTCTCAGCCGGTACCAGTCGCCTCCCGCTGGCGCAGCTCTCAGCCGGTACCAGTCGCCTCCCGCCAGCTGAATCTCTCAGCCGGTACCAGCCGCCTCTCGCTGGCGCAGCGTTCGGTGTACGGTGGTACCCACCCGTGTCTCGGCACGACATTCCCACCGCTTCGTGGTGCCAGGAGCCGCAGACAGCGGGCGTGCGGCCGCCGTGCCAGCCGCCGGTCACGGCACCTGGACTGCGGCGCGTGGCCCACTGTCACGACCACCCCGGGCACCTCCAGCTCTACCCCGGCTCCCCGGCTCCCCAGCTGGTCAGCCCGCTCTGCAGATGTGAGGAGCCGGCGGACAGGTGGGTGGGTAACCGGCTACAGAGAGGCGGTCGCTGCAGCTGGGAGAGCAGACTGCTGGTGTCTGGGCTGGCTGGACCAGACACCGGAGCAGGCTGCCGCCAGCCGAGATCGGCAATACATCATTTCGAAACGCGCTGCCTGCCACGCCACGCCACGCCACGCCACGCCACACCACGCCACACCACGCCACACCACGCCACGCCACGCCACGCCACGCCACGCCACGCCACGCCACGCCCACGCCACGCCACGCCACGCCACGCCACGCCACGCCATCCGCCCAGCCGGTCGGCCGCCCTGGTCGCTTTCAAACGGGAGATAACTGAGCTAGGATGATATTGACGCCCTCACTTTGAACGGGCACCCACTCACGGCGCAGAAGTGTGGTATTTCGAGTCAAAATGGCTCCAAAGTCCAGAGGTCGGGTAATACCAGATGGCAGTCTTTAAAACGACTTTCAAATCGGGCCGGATGAAGACAGATTGATGAACAGCAGTGTTCCACAGTGCATATATCCGAATTGCCACATAATGAGGGTCGACAAACTCTTATTCTACAGCCCCGTTAGACATCCATCTATTAGGCAATTAATTACTTTCACGTATCCAGTCCACCTGCAACCGAAATCCGCACAGCGGAACTGGGCATTAACCCTTTCACGCTCTGTGGCCCGGTTGCATTTTTCTCCACACGTGCAAGGGCGGGGCAGTCAGCTGTAAAGGTACCATATGCAAAGCGCGACATGCGATATTTCACCCTGCTTTAGCTAAAGCATGGGATACATTAAAACTTGACTTCGTGTCATATCAGAACGGTTCAATTCACAAACATCTCACATCATTGGTCCCAATTAAATCATTGCAAAGTAATTTGCAATTCATATCGCGCAAAAAGCAACGGTTAATTATGCGCCAGCATAATTAACCGTTGTCTTAATTAACCGTAATAATTAACCGTTGATTAATCTACGATAATCATGAGATTTGCGTGACAATTAGTCGTTGCAAGCTACTGCGTACACATTACCTTCAACAGTAGCACCACGCTAATGAAATCCCAATGGCCACATTAGTATTATAAACATGAGTGAGCGACATGCATCTACAAATTATACATGTAAGTAGCCGATATAGGAGCGTGCAAGCACGCAAACACGCCCGCAATAAAACGAGCGTTGCATTCGCGCTGGAACGCTAGGTCGAGTCTAGGTCGAGCTGGCACGCTATTCATTCATTCACGGCAGGTCGAGCTGGAAATACCATATCCAGGGGGACATCGTATGTCCAGCTCGACCTACGCTGTAACTTAGATCTCCATTAATGCGGCTGGGTGGACCGAATGCCATCAGTACCGTTTCCTTCTGTTTGACCACTTCCACTGTTTGAACTGTGTACTGTTTAGTCCCCAGTGACTACCCTACATCACTGTGTATTGACCCAGTAAAGCAGCACGACGTTCGGTGACAACTGACTAACACATAGCGCCTCTGTAAGCCACTGTAAGCCCGACCCGACCGAATGTAACACCCAGCCCGGCACGACCCCAGCGGCGAGACATGCCCACACCGCAGGACGGGTACGGTGTGCCCGTTAGCTGCGATGTCCGCGGCGCTCCAACGCTGCACGGTCGCCCATCTGTCGCGGCTGACAGCACAGCGTTCTCTGGGCCGGTGTACTGATAAACACGCGTGGAACCGGCGCCGGTGAGCGCCTCATGGTGAGCGCCTCATGGTGAGCACCTCATGGTGAGCACCTCATGGTGAGCGCCTCATGACGAATGTGTGTGCCGGGAGGCGAAAGGCGCGTGTTGCGCACCGAAGCGGGTCGAGAGCCCGTCGGCCCCCTCACCTGGCCCTCCTGCGAGAAGCGTGGCCTTGGGTATCACATTTGATTTTACGTCGTGACGTCACCCGAGTCATCTTAGCGAAATCGGCTTTCCACCACACAAGCTGCTTATGTACTAAGGTCGGGCTATGTACTAGCTAAGTCGAAGGGTATGGGACCACATGTTGGGGCATGTTCACTTCGCCGCCGAGAAATGGCAGACACACGCCTGTATGTGTGCGACTGTGTGAAATGGCAGACACACGCCTGTATGTGTGCGACTGTGTGAAATGGCAGACACACGCCTGTATGTGTGCGATTGTGTGAAATGGCAGACACACGCCTGTATGTGTGCGACTGTGTGAAATGGCAGACACACGCCTGTATGTGTGCGATTGTGAGAAATGACAGACACACGCCTGTATGTGTGCGATTGTGTGTGTACAAACATGACCGCTCAGACATGGCTCGCCTGCTCTGGAGTGCCGTGCAGTGACTGTGCACGGTTTGCACGCGGTGTGCAGCCCCGTCCAGGTGTCGGTCGGTGGGCGGCCGCTCCCCAGCAGCGTGACCGGCCACTCTCAGACCGTGGTGCACTAACCTCGCTCACAAACACCGCCAGTATGTTACGATACCCTCGACTCCCCCGCATCGCCCATCCATCTCCTCCCCGAGAGGGACGGCCGGGGCGCAGGGTGCCGCAATATGGTGTCTGGGGTATCACCCAAGGCGGCGCGGGTTGGCCAAAGCGGCGCGGCGACCATAGCGGCGCGGGTTGACCAAACGCCGTGTTCGGAGTCCATACGCGGACAGTGGCAAACGAGTAAGGGAGACGCCCATAAGCGGACAGCGCGAAACGAATAAGCAGGTGGCACAGTGGGGTTCCCCAGAAAACAATCCTACTGCATTAGCACTGAACAATGTTTATCTGCACATCAAACAACATTAATCTTAGTAAACATATAACTGGAGATAAAAGAAATGAAGTGTTGCTTCACTGTCACTAAGACCACATCATATGCCAGCTGAAGAGATTACCTTCAAGGATATGATGGGCTTTGATGATTCCAGTGAGCAGCTGCCAATACTGGTAAAACCTGCGTCATTATGTCAATCCCAGAACTGGTCTAGGCTCGCAGCCCAGTCAAACGTCCCACCTGTGATTTCTGCCCCAACGCATCGCACGCCGAGTTGCGAAAGTCAGCCAGTTTATTTACCGGCTGAACTTAGGATGGGAGGTCTTTTCCAGGTTTGGGAAGTTTAATGCTGGTAATCCTTTGCAAAATATAATCCGTTTAAACCTGGCAAAATATAATTTAGCCGGTTTAGATCAATCTGGGCAAATGCAGCCATCGCGTATCAACACCTCACGGGGCGAGGAAGTGGTGTTCGGACGTGCTGAGATAGACAGCTATCGCCGGCACCACCCGGCGAACACGGCCGCGCCGCGCGCCACAGCAGCGGTCAGTCAGTCTGGGACGCACCTGTAGTCTCGGCAGCGGTCAGACAGTCCGGGACGCACCTGTAGTCTCGGCAGCGGTCAGACAGTCCGGGACGCACCTGTAGTCTCGGCAGCGGTCAGACAGTCTGGGACGCACCTGTAGTCTCGGCAGCGGTCAGACAGTCCGGGACGCACCTGTAGTCTCGGCAGCGGTCAGACAGTCCGGGACGCACCTGTAGTCTCGGCAGCGGTCAGACAGTCTGGGACGCACCTGTAGTCTCGGCAGCGGTCAGACAGTCCGGGACGCACCTGTAGTCTCGGCAGCGGTCAGACAGTCCGGGACGCACCTGTAGTCTCGGCAGCGGTCAGACAGTCTGGGACGCACCTGTAGTCTCGGCAGCGGTCAGACAGTCTGGGACGCACCTGTAGCCTCACCAGCGGTCAGTCATTCCGGGACGCACCTGTAGTCTCGGCAGCGGTCAGTCAGTCTGGGACGTCCGCGCGCCATAGCAGCGGTCAGACAGTCTGGGACGCACCTGTAGTCTCGGCAGCGGTCAGACAGTCTGGGACGCACCTGTAGCCTCAGCAGCGGTCAGTCAGTCTGGGACGCACCTGTAGTCTCGGCAGCGGTCAGACAGTCTGGGACGCACCTGTAGTCTCGGCAGCGGTCACAGTCTGGGACGCACCTGTAGTCTCGGCAGCGGTCAGTCATCCGGGACGCACCTGTAGTCTCGGCAGCGGTCAGTCAGTCTGGGACGTCCGCGCGCCACAGCAGCGGCCAGACAGTCTGGGACGCACCTGTAATCTCGGCAGCGGTCGGTCAGTCTGGGACGCACCTGTAGCCTCAGCAGCGGTCAGTCAGTCTGGGACGCACATGTAGCCTCAGCAGCGGTCAGTCAGTCTGGGACGCACCTGTAGTCTCAGCAGCGGTCAGACAGTCCGGGACGCACCTGTAGTCTCGGCAGCGGTCAGTCAGTCCGGGACGCACCTGTAGTCTCGGCAGCGGTCAGTCAGTCCGGGACGCACCTGTAGTCTCGGCAGCGGTCAGTCAGTCCGGGACGCACCTGTAGTCTCGGCAGCGGTCAGACAGTCTGGGACGCACCTGTAGTCTCGGCAGCGGTCAGACAGTCTGGGATGCAACTGTAGTCTAGGCAGCAGTCAGACAGTCTGGGACGCACCTGTAGCCACAGCAGCGGTCAGAAAGTCTGGGACGCACCTGTAGCCACATCAGCGGTCAGTCAGTCTGGGACGCACCTGTAGCCACAGCAGCGGTCAGACAGTCTGGGACGCACCTGTAGTCTCGGCGGTGACGCAGGAGAATCGCAGCAGTCAGCTGTCCGTGCGGCACCAACTGTGCTGCTGGTGACGGCCGGTCTCTCTCAGCACCATCTGAAACACAGACATCACCAGTCATCACCAGCTGCCCCGAACACCTACCGCCGATCACGATCACGGATCTCAACTCTCATCAGACTCATCAGACACGGGTTTTCACCCACTCAGACTGACACAGGCACGGCCTTAACTCGATCCTGCTGGTGACAGCCAGCTGACACGTGCCTGTCAGTCACATGTGTGACAGCCAGTCAGCACATCAGCCAGTCAGCACATCAGCAGTCAGCACATCAGCCAGTCAGCACATCAGCAGTCAGCACATCAGCCAGTCAGCACATCAGCAGTCAGCACATCAGCCAGTCAGCACATCAGCAGTCAGCACATCAGCAGTCAGCACATCAGCCAGTCAGCACATCAGCAGTCAGCACATCAGCCAGTCAGCACATCAGCAGTCAGCACATCAGCAGTCAGCACATCAGCCAGTCAGCACATCAGCCAGTCAGCACATCAGCCAGTCAGCACATCAGCAGTCAGCACATCAGCCAGTCAGCACATCAGCAGTCAGCACATCAGCAGTCAGCACATCAGCCAGTCAGCACATCAGCAGTCAGCACATCAGCAGTCAGCACATCAGCCAGTCAGCACATCAGCCAGTCAGCACATCAGCCAGTCAGCACATCAGCAGTCAGCACATCAGCCAGTCAGCACATCAGCAGTCAGCACATCAGCAGTCAGCACATCAGCCAGTCAGCACATCAGCCAGTCAGCACATCAGCCAGTCAGCACATCAGCAGTCAGCACATCAGCCAGTCAGCACATCAGCCAGTCAGCACATCAGCCAGTCAGCACATCAGCAGTCAGCCAGTCAGCACATCAGCAGTCAGCACATCAGCCAGTCAGCACATCAGCCAGTCAGCACATCAGTAGTCAGCGTCTGAGAAGCATGCCAAAGAAAACATCACGCAGCCGGGACGGCAGACGGCAGGGATGGAGCGACACGGACATGCGGTAGTGGAGCGGGGTGGGCGGCGGCGGCGGCGGCGGGGACGCAGCTGACATGCTGCCATAACTGGTCACTGGCGCGGAGTACCGGAGCTGGTCACTGGCGCGGAGTACCGGAGATGGTCACTGGCGCGGAGTACCGGAGCTGGTCACTGGCGCGGAGTACCGGAGCGCCGTCCGGCTGTCCGGCTGTCGGAGGTCACTGGCGTCAGCACGGAGCGCCGTCCGGCTCCCGCCAGAGTGGCAGGGCGAGAGACGGTACCAGAAGGCGCAGTGACGCGGAGCGCCTTCATGTCTCCAGAGAACGGCGTCCAACCCTTCGTCCAACGCTTCGTCGAACCCTCTCGCGGCTGAACCGCCCAGACTGGGTCGGGATGCCGAGGCTCTACCGTAGCGCCGCGGTGACATGGCATACCACGGCGACATGACAACCGATTCGCCGCGCTGACATGGCATAACAAACCGCAAACACTCAGAGCCGTTTTTACTTTCCTTTCCTGATCGACCATTCCGTCGGCGGCGGATTCCGGCGAGCGTTCCCGACACTCGGCGGCGCTTACCATTCCGCGCGGCGCCACGAGCAAACACTCGAGCCGCGCCTCTTGCGCCTCAAGGCTGAGCACAGCCAATGGGCCATTTTGCCAGCCTTCACCGCGCGGGCAGGAGTAAGTGCAGCGGCCGCGGGGCGCACCGACCCCGTATGGGCGGCATTAACACCGGGCCGAGCAGCCGGCCGGCCCGAGGATGGCCCCGTTTCGCAAACTGACCGGCGGCCGCATCAGCCGGCTGGCTGGGCGGCCGGGCGGCCGGATCCGAGGCGTCACTGGACTCGGACACGACACCGCGGCGGCGGCGGCGGCGGCGGCGGCGGCGGCGGCGGCGGCGGCGGCGGCGGCGGCGGCGGCGGCGGCGGCGGCGGCGGCGGCGGCGGCGGCGGTGGAGGTGGAGGTGGAGGTGGAGGTGGAGGTGGAGGTGGAGGTGGAGGTAGAGGTAGAGGGTGAGCCACCGCCGCGCCCTAGTGGGTCGTGTCGGCAGGGATGACATCCGGGGCTGGTGTCAGCAGGGAATGCCGGTGCCGGTGCCGGTGCAGGACTGGATAGGGGACCACCGGGTACACCAGGACACCACCAGCAGGAGAAGAGGTTCGACAGGCCTTGCCGGCAACACCAGAGGGGGAGCCAGGAGGGAACATTCCGTGTCAGGAGGGGAGTCAGCAGGCCGTGACGGGAGGGGAGCCGGTCCACCGGTCGGCCGAGGCCCCGGCGTCAGGCCCCGGACCTCAGCTCAGGCCCGTGACTGGTCGGAGGCCGCCGGCGGCTGGGTAGCGGCCGCCCCGCCCTCGCCGCCGGGCACGAACCTCCCACAGCTGCGACGCACATCGTTCAGGCCGATAAGGCGACCCCTGGCCGGCGTCGCCACAGGCCACACGTAGTTCCAGGCTTTTTACTCTCGTGGGGCCATACTGGTTTTTGTCCATCAGGCTACACAACCATGGACAAATGGCAAAAGGGAGAGTTATATAGAGCTCGAGGAGATCCATTAAAACTTCCACTGAGCCATGACCAGTGTTAAGTGGAGGTTACTATGATTTAGTCAGAGCCTACAGAGCACAACACGCCCCGACCGATATTCCCCCTGGCAGCGACACGCTTCACTAAAGTGTTTGGCCTTGAATGATAAGCGCCGCTCAGGGCCGGGACAGTCCCGACCAGGGTTACAGGGTAAATCGGCCGGAATTACTGGAACTCGGGCCACCAGCAGACATCAGCTGTTCCTTCTTCACCAGCTGACCGAGTTACGGCGAGTGAAACACGCGCCCTTTCCGTCATATTAGCACGACAAGGTTTTATCGGATAAAGTATCTCGAAGCACGACTGTGTCGTGCTGTCTTGCTATCGTGCAATGCCATTCATTCACGATTGGAATATGCATTTACAGCAACAGATAGCATTTGCTAAGCTGCTAGCAACCGCGGTGTAGACGAATTAAATTTTGGGCTTGTCAGTGACATATAGATCGACAGTTATCTCACTGAGTTATAAACAGTCGACAGAAGGAAACTATGCTAATTGATAACTACACCACAAATGAGCCCCTTGTCCCTCGCAATTATAGATACGTGTTGCGGCTAAGTTTCGCAATGAATACATAAATCCTAAAAATAAACAGCAAAGCGTAATACAAATTCACAGCACGCAAACACATTGCAACACACATGCATGCACAACACATGCATACACCCGGACTTGACACACAGCAGAACGCACGTGACCAACAAGCCTGCAAGTTCGAGAAGCGGCTTTGAAAACGAAGCAGGCCAGCCGACCACGTGGGACGTGACACCGGTCATGAGAACATATCATCCCCTCTCCTCTCCCCTCCCCACACCGCGCCGCCCGTCGACCTCCCCAGTGCCCACCAATAATGAGACGATTGCGGCCCGTTTATATATATATATATATATATATATATATATATATATATATATATATATATATATATATATATATATATATATATATATCCCCTCTCCTCTCCCCTCCCCACACCGCGCCGCCCGTCGACCTCCCCAGTGCCCACCAATAATGAGACGATTGCGGCCTGTTTAGAAATGCTGTCACGACGATACCGTTTTCGGCGTGTCAGCAGCCCGGTACTGTTTCGTCACGACGCCTCGCGCAGGTGAAGAGGACCGCACCTCACACCCCATACATCACCGTTGACGGACCAGAGCGGGGCAAGACAGGCGCGACCAACACAGGCGCAGCGTTATACAATGCCCGGCCGAGCCGCCGTCGACCAGACACCGTCAGGGAAACTTACACGACCAGCGCTACCCGGTCACGGCCATAGAGCCGGTCCATCCACTATATGTATAGGGTCGACCGAGGCCGGCGGCCGGAAACACGGAGGCACGGCGATCCGAGGTCCAAGCACAGCCAAAGTCACGACCAGTGGTGCCGTGCATTGGGGCTTAGGGCATCTTTGGTTTTTGGACACGAACTTCGGTTCTGATGTAGAATATTTACAATTCTAAGTTGTTTTCAATGTCGGAAATATCGCTTGATTTGGGTCGTGGTGGTGATGGTGGTAGTGGTGGTGGTGGTTTTGAGGTTTTAGTTTTTTAATAGGTTTTTGAGGTTTGAGGGTACACTGACCCCCATCATCCGAACAAGAAATTCCAGTTCACTGACGGAATTTAGTGGTCTCACACCTAACGTGTTGTTAGGTGCAGCACGGTTCGTCCACCCCTCACATTCACGGTTCGTCCACCCCTCACATCTGGCCTGGTTACAGCCACTGCTGCCGACCACAGGTTGCCCGGTCCGGAGCAAATCTCGAGAACCGAAGAAACTCAAAGCCACCTCGCCAGGATGGACAAATTTCCAGCCATACGCTGTCCCCAACTTCCTTCTTGAGCGGAAAATTCTCCGCCCTATTAACCTCATAAGCACTTTGCACTTCACAACACGGCACTGTAAGCAGTTTGCATTTATAAGTTTTTATATTTTTACGGATAGAAATGAACTTCGACATTCCCTTCAGACGACATAATACGCACATTTATAGAGCACCGGGACCTCGGGTTGAGAGAACCTTGTCCTGGGTTGTCGCGCTGAATTCTCTCGGGTACCACTGGTCACGACTCTGGCAAACAGTCATTTGGTAACCGGCGCGGGAGCTAGCTGACCCTGGCCGCGCGTGCCATTCGTACTCCTATGCCGCCGCCGCCGCCGCCGCCGCCGCCGGGCGCTCCCTATTCACTATCATCAGAGTCGGCACTATTCATGATACCATGGCTTTGAGGGTCGGTGACAGCCTGACAGAGTGTTCATTGGCCAGCGGTATATAGGGAGGTGCGATTCGTCACCACATGGGAACCATAAAACCTTTTCGAGCCGGGAATAACTATGGCGGCTACCTGACTTCTGTTGATCAGGGGAGTCGCCAGGGTCCTCTTCTAGTATGTCGTAATTCTATCAATTTCCGAGCGCACAATTATGATGATTGAGCTATCTATAAATGCGAGAATGCTGCCACAGTATTATAGGTAATCCAGGAACATTTTGTTGTGCCAGAGACATGAGGTGGAAGATATTGTGCCAATTATAGTCTGAAGATAAAATACGTTCCCATAGGATGCTGGTGCTGAGGCAAACATCTCTCTGACATATGCAAATATTAACACATACGTTAGCATTACATCTGTATAATATATGATTTCATACTTCTGGTGTAAGATATGGTGTGCAATGCATATATGATGGTTTTGCTTAGTAAGTAATTTATATGCTTAGGGTGTGGAGTGTGGACGCAGGCCCGGATCCAGGGGGCGCTAGGGCGCCCCCGCCCCGCCCCCCCCCCCCCCCCCCTGAGCCCGGGTCGCACCCATGTCGCCCCATGTTTGCGCCCATGTCGCCCCCCTGTTGCGCCCATGTCGCGCCATACACGCGCCCGTAGGGCGCAACTTTTTGTATGTCGCCCCCCCCCCCCCCCTGACCGAAATCCTGGATCCGCGCCTGGAGTTCACCATACGGGCGCTACACTTCCATGCCTGGTTTGCCCATTAAGTAGCTGCTGTACGTAATACGGATGGCTGGTGTTTACGGCACCTCCGCTGCTATGGTTATACGGCTATACGGATAGTTAGTTCGTAGTAATTGTGCATGCCTGTGCTTACGGCCTCGCTGCGAATGGGTTAGCACTAGGTACGAGCGTCTTGCAGACAGCTCGATCACGCTAGCTTAGCACTGGTACTGGCCGGGGCACGCCGACCTGACCCGACCTGACCTGACACGTGACACGACTCTGCCTTTCAGACGAAATCCACAGCTGATCAGCGAGAGCAGTCCGATCTGGTAAGCGAGTCGGCGCGCCTCGCCGGTACAAAGGTTACCACTAACCCGCAGACCACGCCCGCAATCCGCCCGCAATCCGCCCGCAATCCGCCCGCAATCCGCCCGCAATCCGCCCGCAATCCGCCCGCAATCCGCCCGCAATCCGCCCGCAATCCGCCCGCTTCGATAACGCGCCAGCGCGAGCCGCAGCTCCCCGATAGCGCCTCGCTTCGATAAACTGCACGTCGACAGCAGCTCGGCGAGTCGCTCCAGCCGCCGAGAAGCCGCGTCGCGATTGTAACAAGTGCGCCACGACTGTGACGCCTGCGGCGAGACAGCCGAAGCTGCGACAGCTGACAGTAGCGACGGCGTCCTGAGGGGGCACACCAACAGCTCGCTATAAAATCCGCACCTGGGTGTGCAGAAGCTAAATACTAATGCTTTATAAATATTTTATTAAAATATGTTGCATGTTAACAATGTCTAAGGAGAGCAGTAACTGTTGCAAGAGCTTAGTCTAGTGCGGCTGGCTTTTGCATCGCCCAAACCTTTTGTAGACTACATCGCGGTACCTTTAAGGAATCTGCTCTGTAAGTGAAAAATAAATCTGGCTGCTTCATCTAACGCCGTGGAAATGCACAATAAAATGCACCATTTGCAGAATGGTAACGTAGTTAACATGGCTTATATAAAAATGGGTATACAAATAATCCGCTCCTAATGAAAACCTAATATAAAAGATCAATGACCAAATAAGGAATACTTCTGATAACGAAAACGGGTCCGCTACGGTACCGTCTCTTCGCCATCTCGAGTCGGAGGCCCTGATCGATGTGCGTCAGCACGTAGGCAGAATACTGGGTCGTGATTGGTAGGCAGGCAGAATACTGGGTCGTGATTGGTAGGCAGGCAGAATACTGGGCCTTGATTGGTGCTGGACAAACAGCACGACAGCACGTGCTGACGCACATCGATCAGGGCCGATTTCAAGTGTGCTATATTTGTCAGAATTAAGTGTGCTATATTTGTCAGAATCAAGTGTGTTATATTTGTCGGAATCAAGTGTGCTATATTTGTCAGAATCAAGTGTGCTATATTTGTCAGAATCGAGTGTGCTATATTTGTCAGAATCAAGTGTGCTATATTTGTCAGAATCAAGTGTGCTATATTTGTCAGAATCAAGTGTACTATATTTGTCAGAATCACGTGTGCTATATTTGTCAGAATCAAGTGTGCTATATTTGTTACTGGGGTTTTACGATAGGGCGACAACTGCCGTCGCAAACGCCCACCCCGATCCAATGTATATATAAACAGGAGATCGACCGGGGAATCCGGCCTCCACTGGCACAGGAAGCATTGGTCACGCCCTGCGCCAGCCTCAGAGCCGCACGCACGAGCGCCGGTCATCATTATACTAACTACGAAAATCCTCTTAAATCGCAGCGCACATCCTAAACAGGACGGCGCTGTTTCCCGTGGCGAGAAAATCCGCAGACTTCACGCCATCCGGGGGCCCTACATGCCACTGCTGCCACAACCTGTCGGTCTAAGCTGGCCTGACGCCGACCCTGAGAGTTGTCAAGGTCAGGGTACACCGCCGGGCGGGCCGGCTCTGCCTGGAATCCTGATCCGACGCCGGCCACACCCTCGGCCCAGAGAGCGGGGCGCCGCGCCACCTCCTATGAGGAGCCGTGAAAGAGACACGTGGAAGCTGCTGCCTTCCGTGACGATCACCCCACCATAGCCGAGAGCGAAAGTCAAGTAACACCCACGCCACGGCTAATATTTCGCACCAGCAGACCGCCACCAACTATACTAAACCACTAACAGCATAAACGCAGACCGCGTGCACGGGTTAATCGCACGCGAGAATGACTTCCGGTGAGCTCCCTCACTCACGCTGTATTGTTTTTATTCTGACAAGTGTAGCTTAGAAATATTGCGACAAATAGTGCGAAAATATTCATATTGTCGCACTTCTCCCGTGCAAACTAACTTGCGCTTATTCGTGAAATGTTTACAAAAGCATATTAAAAATACCTGTTGCCGGCCGTATTGTGAGCATCAGTGAGTTAAATATCAGACCACCTTGTCGATAAATGCATCTGGAGCAAACCTCACGTGCCCGCTAACCTCGCATCGAGTCCGTAATTGGAGCGCAGTCACCACCTCACATCTCGCTGCCATCGCTTGGTTTACGGGCGCCTCCGCCGCCGGTGGCGACTCATCCCTCAGCCTCCGCCGCCTGTTATCTGCCGTCTGGAGCGCGCCGGAGCACCACCCAGACCTTGCCCCACACCCGGCGGGCACGGGAGCCGCCCACTGACGCCGCCGCCCGCCCCGCTCCGTTACAGGGATCCGCTGCTCTACAACATGTTCGAGGTGCTCATCTCCTCGCTGGACGACAAGTTCAAGCGAGTGGACACGATCGAGCGCGCCGTCCACATGGTGATGCGGCACATGGAGATCATGGACACTCGCCTACAGGAGAGCAACAACATGACGGCCAAGATACTCAGCAGGTGAGGTGGCGGGGACGACGCTATAGGAGACCAACGACATCCAGGGTAAGACACATGCACGCGCGCGCTCCGCCCGGCGACGAGACGCGACCGCCGGCCGGAGAAATCCCTCACCGGAACCGCCATTCGTGCACCGCGGCGCCCGTATGACGTCACATTAAGTGGCACTTTTCCCCAGCCTAATGTGCTCTTATTTCCGCCGGCCGAGCGTGAACTGCATCACGCCGCGTCGGCCACGGCAGCAGGCGAGTTTCGCTGTATGCCAGGGCGGGATAACGGCATCGTCGGAGAAACACACTGCCGGGATGGAGTGGTGACATGCTCGGCATGTGCACCCCTTGCTATCGCCTGGAGATTTAATATGTCCCGCGCTGACGGTCAACTGAGTCAAACCTAGCGATCGCCAGCCACTCCGACCGAGCAGCTGCAGAGATCGCGCACCTCTGTCAGTGGTCTCGGCGATCGGTGTCACCTTGTGCTGGTCTCGGCGATCGGTGTCACCTTTTGCTGGCCTCGGCGATCGGTGTCAACTTTTGCTGGCCTCGGCGATCGGTGTCACCTTTTGCTGGCTCGGCGATCGGTGTCACCTTTTGCTGGCCTCGGCGATCGGTGTCACCTTTTGCTGGCCTCGGCGATCGGTGTCATCTTTTGCTGGCCTCGGCGATCGGTGTCACCTTTTGCTGGCCTCGGCGATCGGTGTCACCTTCTGCTGCCTCGGCGATCGGTGTCATCTTTTGCTGGCCTCGGCGATCGGTGTCACCTTTTGCTGGCGTGCGGACTGTCGGACCAGTCTGCCGAGACCGTTGTCCGCTCCTCCGCCGACCGTGTGAGAAACAGACGGCCGAAATCATACAGCAAGTTCTCGGGCCCGATTGTCTCCCCTCCGGCCACCACCGCCGACCCGCCTCGCTGGCGGTTGGCTGTGGCCCCTCAGTTTCTCCACACGGAGAGAAAAACACGCAGCCCGTCCACTCAGCGCGACCAATTAGGCCACCATAGACAGCCGACTCGAGGCGAGACAGGGTGGTGCGGGGAGCAGCTGCGGTCTGCCGGGGCGGCGGCGGCGGCACTTAGCGTATTCCGCCGCCGTTCCAGACCGGGAAACTCTAAAGAGCTCACAGGTGGTCGGCTTTGCACGAATCCTCCGATATCAAAGCAGCCCGTTCGTGAGATCGAAAGCCTCGGTGACGTAGCGTAAACGATAACATCACAAACCGCGAAGGCCAACACATTTCCAAAAGGCGATTATGGTTGTGTTTATGAGGTAGTGTCATTCTGAGCAGGCCTGGCGTACTGTAATACAAGGAAGACATGGCCGACTGGTGCTCCTCAAAGCCGGAGGATTACTTCACCCCGAACACTCTCCACGAGAGTGCTGTGGCTCTCAGATCTCAGCCGTCGCTGCATTGCACCAAATGGCACCCACATCTAGGTGTAGACCAGGGTTGTGCTCGACTCAGATTTTTTAGACTGACTCGACTCTGACTCATTTTCGAAGGGACTCTGACTCAACTCTGACTCAAGAGGGAGGAATTTGTTTTTTGAGTCGACTCAACTTTGACTCATTTGCTGCTGCCCTTGACTCAACTCTGACTCAAGCGGGGATAATTTTGTTTGAGTCGACTCAACTTTGACTCATTTGCTTTTACCCCTGACTCAACTCCGACTCATGTGAAAGTTTCTTGAGTCGACTCATTTTTGACTCATGTTCAACGGACTTCACGATTTTGATTCAAATGTAGGTATTTGACTTGCAAAAAGTAATTGGAATATTATATGTAAATACTGTTATTTTGATTTACACTGGATGAAGGCACATGAATATTGCATTATCATAAATATCTACTGCATCCACCTGCAATGTAAGATATATTAAAATATATAATAGCAATAATGATAATAATAAAATAAAATAAAATGTATGGTTCGTAAAAACATTGAAGACAAATTGGTATTTACCTTGTATGTGTTCGTAGGGGTCATGGGATGTTTTAGTTCAAGTTAGATCGGTTGTCAGTGACAGGGGTTCAAGCTTAAATATATTATCTGGGTACGTGCGTAAGCATGCTGAAATATCATCAGTTGGCTTTAATTATTGGTTTAAATTGGTCATTATTTTGATGCTATGTGATACAGTGTAAATCATGTTGATATGGTTATATATACTGCAGTTATGTTAGTTATGTTATATATATATATATATATATATATATATATATATATATATATTGATATGTTATATATACTGCAGTTATGTCTATGTATGTATTTCATATTGTATTGCTTCACTTAAGATAAGGAGCAGTCAGCAGAGTAAGTGATGTAGTGAAGTACTCTTTAAGTTTATGAAATACAAAATTGATTTATTATCAGCTAATGATTATAAAGTGGGTTTGAAAAGCACCCAAACTCACACTCTCACACTCTATAACATTGTTTGGACGCCTTTATTATGTAGTTGCTAGGATTTGTTTTTCTCGTCAGATGTGACTGACTCGTAAGAGGATGAGTCGACTCAACAGTGACTTGAGCGGCATCCAGACGACTCAACTTTGACTCAAGCGACATCCATGTGACTCAACTCTGACGCAACTCAACCCCTCTATTTTTCTTAAGTGACTCGACTCTGACTCAAGTTGAGCCCCTATTTTTCTTAAGCGACTCAACTCTGACTCAAGTTCAGTTGAGTCAGTTTTGAGTCAAATTTGACTCACCGACTCTGAGTCAAGCACAACCCTGGTGTAGACCTCGCGCAACAATGGACCCGGACGACGGCGACACGCAACTTCGCGCCAGACAACGCAGCAAGGTATTGTCTGTACCGGCACGCTCGGTAGAACGAAGAGTGGCGTCCAGAACAAACCACGTCCGAGAAACACACGGCCGAAACAGCGCTGTCATGCTGCCGGACGCCGCAGCTGACAGAACAATGTGGTCAGAACACGCGTGCACGACCTGATCTGATCTGGGCGTCAGAGCCAGGTAGCCGCAGAACAGGTCTGACCACAGACCGATGATAACCACCAGCCACAAATTGATAATAATTTTGGGCTTAAGGGCGCCGTAACAGAGCGGTCATTCGGCACCGATCTCTGCCACAAATTATCGCACCAACTCTAAATACATGCAACACAACAGCACAAAAGCGTGAGTTCTCAAAATCGTCCGACAAGTGAATATCCAAAGTACTACGTTGCATTTTGATCGAAAGCTTCCCAAGACTAAAAGCTTGACGACATTTCATAAACGGCGCGTCATCTTGCAACGCATACAGGTCAAATGTTTCCGATCACCTGCAGCAAGTTTGTCAAACTGTCCTATTTTGAGCCGGAAAGCCGCTGAGCCGTCCTGTAGAAACTCAGCCGAATGGCGCAATCACCTCACCAGCACATCTCGATCGGACGTCCCTCGCCGACCGAGACCGGTCGCCGGTCCGTGCCGGCCGACAAAAGTTGTCCGGCTGTGGCGCAAGGTCAGACGGAGACATACGACGAAAGAGACACTGGAATCTGCCTAAGTCCTGTGCAGTTGCACCCGGCAGGCGCTAAGAAGAGAGAGGGGATCAACGTAGGCGACAGATCCAGTTTGGTAAAGATGGATCGGATTTCCCCACTGGTACAGCAGCTTCAGAGCCTTTCTTAGAAACAGAATCCTTTCCGGTGCACACAGTTCTTAACCGGCAGAGAGTGCCTCGCACACTATCATTACCAATGAATATCTGAGACGGATAGCAAGGGGCTGCGTTCCTCAAGAAGCATTTCGTGTTTAGAAAATAACGAATGAGATCGAATCTGATGCAGACGTGAGCAAAACACAATGCTGGGTCCTCACCGTATTCATGGTACGGGTACGACCAAGGTAAGTTGAACCAGCGCAATGTGCACGCCAAGTTAACGCATCAAAGCTCGGCTAATTGGTAGATCTCAACGAGCGCACGCCGGACCGGATCAGAGCTTACACCTCTCAATGTGTCAACCGCCCAACCACGCAGTAACAGAAACGCTGTGCGTGTGTTGAGCGTACCACAGCCACCCAGCCGACCATACCATCCAGTGAGACACGTGTTTCGCGGATCGCCTAGCACACATGTCGCCAAGCAGCGCAGTAGCACTCGACGCCTAGCACACATGTCGCCAAGCAGCGCAGTAGCACTCGACGCCTAGCACACATGTCGCCAAGCAGCGCAGTAGCACTCGACGCCTAGCACACATGTCGCCAAGCAGCGCAGTAGCACTCGACGCCTAGCACACATGTCGCCAATCAGCGCAGTAGCACTCGACGCCTAGCACACATGTCGCCAATCAGCGCAGTAGCACTCGATGCAATGACTGCCTGTCGGAGCGGCCGCCAACAGCCGCTATGTGGTCACATGTACTGAACACATCCCGAGCACCTGCTAACCGTTTGTGTGTGCCCGCTGTCCATTCTCCAGAATGGATAGTCTGGAGGAACGGGTCGTCAGCGGGACGGCCTCCTCCAGACCCCGTCCGGCTGCGGCTCCAGCTGCGGCTCCTGCGCGGCTGGAGCAGCAGCTGGAGTCGGTGCAACGCCGGCTGGAGCGGCTCCAGCAGACGGTCGACGCGCTCGAGACCACGCCGACGCCCGAGGCGAAACCGACCGCCGCCGGCCGCACTGCCTCCACGCCAGGGAAGAGAGGTCCGGTCCGGTCACGCGGGCGCACAACGCAGGACGTCTCCCATCAACTGGTCAAGGTGAGCCAACGGCGGGGATGACGGCAGGCCCAGAGGGCCACAACGCGAACACTGGAGCAGAGCCGTGGCGATGAAATGATGGGATGTAATAAAGATAACGATATAGCATGTAACGCCATTTTATTGTGGAGTCGTGTAGCGTAGAACAGTGAAGTGAATTATCGCGTAGAGTCGTGTCGTGTCGTGTCGTGTCGTGTCGTGTCGTCTCGTGTCGTGTCGTGCCATGTCGTGTCGTGTCGTGTCGTGTCGTGTCATGTGCCGTGACGGGATACGTCCACCCTCCGCTGTCGCAGGACGCCGAGAAGATGGTGCAGACCATCAACGAGGTGCGCGGCAAGGTGGTGGCCATGGACACCAAGCTCAGCTTCCACATGGGCCAGATGTCGGACAACCTGTCTGCAGTCATCAAGTCCGTGTCCGACGTGTCAGGGGTCCTCCTCGAGCCGCCGCGGCCCAACGACTCCAGCGCGGCCGGCCGCTCCAAGCTCGACCTGCTCGTCAACAAGATCGAGCCGCTCATGGAGGTCTCCAGCAAGATGGACGAGGTGTGGAAAGTCGTCGTCGGCACCAAGTCCTCGATCGACGACCTGGGGCCCAAGTCGGACGAGCTGATCCACACCACCAGTCGACAGGAGCGCGCCATCAACAGCATCCACAGCGACCTGCAGGAGCGCACCAAGCAGATTATCGACAACCTCGGCATGGTTGAGCAGCAGCTGACCAAGCGCGCCGACCCGGTGCCGGCACGCGCCCGAGCCGTTGATGGCGACGTGGGGGCCAACGAGCCTGTGACGGCGTTCAGTCACGGCAGGAGCACCGAGAACGCCAAGCGCTACATCCGGCCGGTGGCGTTCCCGACGCGGCCCACCACGTCGACGGCGCCGCTCAGCCGCGAGAGGCTCGACAAGGAGGTAACAGCCGCCTGTTAGAGCGCTGCCGTTGTAGAGGTTACTATATCGACCAAAACTTGCCACTTGATTCATGCGACGAATAGCGCACAGAGGGATCCAAAACGACCGTATTCTTTTTTTTGTAAGCCCAAGTCTTAAACATGGTGCAAAAAAAACGTTAAAAAACTTCCAAACAAATCGGTTTCGCTGTCGTGTGCAATAACACAGGATTTGAAGCCGACACGGTTATGCCCCGCAGGCCCCATTCGACCTGCTGGACCAGCAGTTCCTGGAGGCCTTCCAGAACTACACGGCCTCCTCGGAGCCGGACGTGCCGACGACGGCGGCTCCGGTGCCGCGCTCGGGCGGCCGCGGCCGGCCCAACGGCATCGTGTTCCCGGGCCGCGCCGCGCCGCCGGCCGCCGCCAACAGGACCTTCTTCTCCGGCGGCGAGCTGGGCAACATCAACATCGGGGTGAGCGGAGCACATTCAGACGATGACGATGGTGATGGTTTGGGAGTTGAGGGCGCAACACCGCTGAGGTGACCACGCCGACACGCACGGACTTGTGTTGATACATGTCAAAATGTGTCGACACATGCCAATATGTATATGTGATGTATCGATCATGGTAGAGATAAGTTTCCTGGCCGGTTCCACGAAGCATGAATCGGCTTCCATTCCAGTAACAATAGAAAAATGCGAGAAACATTACCGAAGCTGTTCCATGAACAGCTGTGAATGGTACTAGCCGCCGCGGAGCGGGTTGGGGCGCGTCCTCGCTCGGTGGCCGCCCGGTGTGTCCAAGCGCTGCTAAGACACCGATACTGACTTCTGTGTCCCCTGCTGCAGGGCTACTCGTGCGATGAGTTCCACGAGACGGGCCTGAACAAGTCGGGCGTTTACTACCTGCGCATCCACGGCACCAGCTACTGGTACCTGCGGGTCTTTTGTGAAATGGAGACGGACGGCGGCGGCTGGACGGTGAGCCACTCACCAAAGCGGGCAGCAGGCACACCAAAACATACACAAACAGCGCCAATTCGTCCTCATGTAAACAATGTCACAAGACACAGCAGGTATTTTCAATCGAAAAATTTCCCGGAGCGAAATTTCAAGGGTTTTCGATTACGCTTTCTTTCCAATGCCTTGGATGGTGCCGTTTTTACATTCCTGCTGTGCAAACGGACACAGATCACAGTTACCTATCGACAGCTTCTGAAGACCACAGGCCCAAGGGCTCACGATACAAATGTGCTGGCTGTAAGCTTTCAACCTAGGTTTTGTAAGCTATGCAAGCAGTGGCGTATTTAGAAATCAGCCAAGGGGGGGGGGCACATGCTTTTGGAGCACAATTCATGTTTTGAGTCTTGTCTTACCAGGGGCGTCGCCACGGGGGGGGGGGGGAAGTTCGCTCGGAAAGTGATGCCAAAAAAAATCACCAAATGCAGGGACCGGCACCACCACCGCCACCACACAAATTTTGGTTGGCACCGCACAAAGCCCGGCCAACATCTGCCAGCACCGCACCAGGCCCGGCAGCCTGCCCGCATATCTATTTTATTCTAGCCTTAAACTCTTAAAATAGGAATAGACAGAAAAGAAAAAAGCATGCTTGATGGCATAGCACATGTCCAAATGAGAAGGTTATCTATGGATGATTTGTGGATTGCTAATGGATTGCTATAATTTAACCCGCGCGGCGCTGGGGTCTCCATCCGAACGTGCGGCGCTGGGGGGGGGGGGGGGGTAAATTTTACCCCCCCCCCTCGTATCTTCCCAACCAATAACCGCAGCGAGACGCGCAAGAAGGCGATCGAAAGCACTCAGTGAGAAGAATCTAACGCATGCCCGAAATTATTAACATAAGGTCACATGTCAGGTCACGGTCAGGTCAAGTGTCAAAATGTAAGTATTTGGGTTTTTTGGCTATACTTTCCATCCAAAGCCTTGTATTGCAACTATTATCTCACAAAGTGCTCCCAAATGTATAATGCATCTCCCGCATAAGTAAAAGTGCAATTTTAAGCAAAGGTCAAGGTCAAGGTCAGGTCACAAAAGGTCACAGGTCTATAAAAGACATGCGACACATGTTGTATGGGTTATTTTACACGTATAATTCGATAGAAGCAGCCATTTTCACAGCCTGACACCATATAATCGCCCTCAGGTCAAGGTCAGGTCACAAATAAGGTCAAAATTGGAAAATTATTAATCTAAATAAACATTGCATGTTTCTAGACTAGTTTTGTCTTAGAAATACAGTGGTGGCATTTATTTGTCTGTATCTGGTCAGTAAAAGCCAAAAAAACGCAATTTAAAAAAATGACGTCATGAGTTACTTATCCTTAGAGAGCCATAAGTCAGTCAAAAATAAAGAAATTGCTTTGAAATTTGGTTTGAACATCGTTCATACTCGGCTCTCTAATATATCTTCCGGTTTTTTGAAAATTTTCAAACAAAAAACTTTTGTGGAAATTCTTCCCAAAATTTTTGTTTTTTGCAGTTTTTTGCATTTTTGGGAGTCAAAAACCCAACATTTTGAACATCTGAGATAGCCATGTTAAAGACAATGTTATTTCCTTTCTTTTGACGCCTTTTATTTGCGATTTGAATCAACACGCTATTTTCTACGATGTTTCAAACATTTAACGTTTTCTCACCAAAAATGACGACATGACGTCACTAAAACGTCATTATCTCCTCAAAATTTTCACGAATTTCAACAAAATTATTAAAAAAAGATGTAGAATTGATGCACCATAAGGTACTGCAAGTTTCACTTCGATATCTGTCATAGTTTTCAAGTTATGGAGAAAATCCGGGAGGGGGGGTAAAATTTACCCCCCCAGCGCCGCGCGGGTTAAAGTCCCATTGTAATATTCAAAGAGGTATAGGTAGACAATGCTTATTTTGTTCAAGAACCATATAGATAATACGTATAAAACCGCTTGAATTATCAGTTAAAAAAACTTTGTCCTGGTTATCTTGAAATTTACACACAAATGGAGTCCGTGCCGAATGGACACATCATATTCTGGAGTGTGACTTCGGCGCCAAGGGGGGGCCATGGCCCCCCCTTAAATACGCCACTGTATGCAAGGTTTGAGTGAGTGCACGTCTGCCAGTAAGCCTATGCGGCCGGGCTGGCACAACTGCCGCCGCCCCGTGGCCGCCGATCAAAGTCGGCCGACTGTTGGAGTACAGTCACCGAGAGCCGACTTTTCGAAACCTCGAGCGGCCGCCTCTGTGGCGCAGCTGTGACCTCTGTGGCGCAGCTGAGCCATGATCTCACGGCTGCGGCACGACGTTAGGCCGATATAGGCGGAGGATCGAGGGTGATTTAGGAACGGATAGAGTCGGATCGAGGGTGATTTAGGAACGGATAGAGTCGGATCGAGGGTGATTTAGGAACGGATAGAGTCGGATCGAGGGTGATTTAGGAACGGATAGAGTCGGATCGAGGGTGATTTAGGAACGGATAGAGTCGGATCGAGGGTGATTTAGGAACGGATAGAGTCGGATCGAGGGTGATTTAGGAACGGATAGAGTCGGATCGAGGGTGATTTAGGAACGGATAGAGTCGGATCGAGGGTGATTTAGGAACGGATAGTCGGATCGAGGGTGATTTAGGAACGGATAGAGTCGGATCGAGGGTGATTTAGGAACGGATAGAGTCGGATCGAGGGTGATTTTCGAACGGATAGAGTCGGATCGAGGGTGATTTAGGAACGGATAGAGTCGGATCGAGGGTGATTTAGGAACGGATAGAGGCGGATCGAGGGTGATTTAGGAACGGATAGAGGCGGATCGAGGGTGATTTAGGAACGGCGGGACATAGCATCGCGCGTGATTACACCCGGCTAGCAGCTTAGTAAGGAGGATGGGAAGGAGAGGGCAGAAGGTAGGGTAGCACTCCGCTACACGTGCATGTGTGAAGTGTCCACATATCAGTAAACAACACCTTATCCAGTCTCAATGACACCGAGACCAGGCGGGATTATCAGTAACTATGACTACTTATATAAAACAGACCCAAGCTTTCGATGATTGCCAGCCCAGCAGCATGACACTGTCCATCTAATACAATATCAGCCCTCTACCCTCTAACGCGTCTCTAATGACCCCCGACCGCACCCCGCTGCTGCTGCTGGGTCTGGGTCACTTAATTACTGGCAGCCCAGCAGCATGACACTGTCCAACTAATACAATATCAGCCCTCTACCCTCTAACGCGTCTCTAATGACCCCCGACCGCACCCCGCTGCTGCTGCTGGGTCTGCACTGACCACTGACCACCTGACCGTTCCCCACTGACCGTTCCCCACTGACCACTGACCGTTCCCCACTGACCACTGACCACTGACCGTTCCCCACTGACCGTTCCCCACTGACCGTTCCCCACTGACCGTTCCCCACTGACCGTTCCCCACTGACCGTTCCCCACTGACCGTTCCCCACTGACCGTTCCCCACTGACCGTTCCCCACTGACCACTGACCGTTCCCCACTGCTGCTGATCACCAGGTGGTGCAGAGGCGAGACAACTACGGCGAAGAGGACCAGCAGAGCTTCAACCAGCCCTGGGAGGAGTACAAACAGGGCTTCGGCAACCCCACCAAGGCCTTCTGGCTCGGCAACGAGAACATCTTCATGCTCACCAACACCGAGGACTACCAGCTCAGGATCGAGCTGGAGGACTTCGACGGCGAGACCAGGTAGGCGGCTGAGCTACGGCACGGCGGGTCAGTTGTCGAAGCAACCGCCACCGCCGGACTTCAGTGTGTCATCTGGTAACTCAAATCGCTTTTCTAAGCTTCAAATTCACAGAGCCCAAACTGCCCATCAGCAACCGGTCTGGGAAAGCTCTCAGTTGGTGCTGAATATAAACGTATGATAGGCATTGCCTACCAAAAAAGCGTCAGATGACTAAACATTGAGTGCACACTGCAAATAGAGCAAGCATAGGTACTCTATCCGACAGTCCCGTATCAATCTCGAACCAATATCAACAAATAGTGACCGCTAAATGTCCCGCATCTTGCTTCTCATTGGGCACCGCGTCGTCCGCCGACGGCAGCTAGCCGCCTGGTAGGCCATGGACACGGTACACGTCACTCAAAGGCGCGGGAGGTCGTCTGACAGCCGATCCCGCCGCCCCTACCTCCCGTAGGTATGCCCAGTACAGCAACTTCAAGATGCACGGCGAGAAGGACAACTACAAGCTGGAGATCGGCGGTTACGAGGGCAACGCCGGCGACTCGATGAACGATCCGTGGTACGGCAGCAACCTCAGTCCGTTCTCCACCTACGACAGGTCAGTGCTGCCACCTATCGAGCGGATAAGTACTCAAACTGCCAGAAACCGCCACAGATGGCAGTAGATACAGAGCCGGCAAAACCGCGGTGCAGCCGCACCGCATTGCAAGACTGTACTGCCAAGATGTGCGTCTAAACAGCACCTATTCCGGCGTTTGGGCCCCAGCTAACGCCACGCTGTTCGGTTCGCAGGGATAATGACCGTTCAAGTCTCAACTGTGCCAGCATGCTGAAGGGCGGCTGGTGGTGGCGCTCCTGCGGCCGCGGCCTCAACGGCCTTTACCTCACCGATCCCAACGACGTCATCGCCCGGCAAGGTTAGTACAATGACGTCATCGCCCGCCAATGTTGGTAAAATGACGCCCCATCGCCCGGCCAGATTAGTAGCGGTGGCGGGCAATGAGCAACCTTACAGAGGGACACACCTTACACGGGACGGGCAATGATGAATTCGCTGGGTTCCGTCGTTAGCTCAAAAGGCACAAGGAGAAACCAGATAGGCAAGGATCATTATAGCAAAATGGACAGGCGTATCGCTTGGGTCAGAAAGACATACCCTAATAACTTTCAGAAAGTCAGAAAGACATACCCTAATACTTTCCCTAATAAAAACCTCTAAAATTGGCAATAAAATAACAATCCGTCTCTGTCGCATAAAAGCATCAGTTTCACCTGCACCGACCGCTGCCACCGGTGGCCACCAATGTACCCCTAACCGGCTGCCCTCTGCTGCAGGTATCGTGTGGTACCGCTGGCGCAGCACCAATGTACCCCTAACCGGCTGCCCTCTGCTGCAGGTATCGTGTGGTACCGCTGGCGCGGCTGGGACTACTCTCTGAAGCGGTCAGTCATGATGATCCGGCCCAACAGGCGCGCCAACACCGCCGGGGCAGGCGCCGACGCCGACTGAGCGTCATCACCACTCCTGCGGCCGCCGCCGCCGCCGCCGCCGCCGCCGACGAAAGTATTACGAGGCGGCGCTGAACGGCCGGGCGTGACGCAGTGCCAACGGACCGGCTCGGGGTGTCCGAGCATTCCGCCGCCGCCGCCGCCGCCGCCGCCGGAGCGACCGTCGTCGATGGGGGAGGCGCTGTACGTCGCTGTTCAGACGAGGAACCGACGGTTAGAGAGAGCTTTAACGGCCACAGGACGACGGACGGTCGGTGCGGCCGCCGAGGGCCAGCGCCCTGCGGAGCGGAGCGGGGCGCCGCCGGGGGGCAGCAGCACCGATGCAGTGCAGCTCGAGAGATGAAACCGTGCACAGCGCCTCTTGCGATTCAACTCGATGCTCTAACGCCTGCCTGCCAGACCGGACTTGGCTCATGTGTAGTTAACCGTGCTGAGTTAACTTGTTTGAGTCGCCGGGTGGGAGTCGGCCCGCTGAGCGCTGACGTCGTCTTTCTTGTTTACCGGTCGCCGTCTGCGCCGCTGTTTGCCGGTCGCCGTCTGCGCCGCTGTTTACCCGTCGCCGTCTGCGCCGCGCGTTGTATCCGGACATCCCTCGTCACTGGGCGACACTGGGCGACACTGGGCGACACACGGCATGTGTCGCCACTAGTGCACGTCTGATGTGTTCGCACGGACAGGGGCCCTCCTCCGCCGCCACGGACACACAGGAACGCCAAGTGGGCGCCTATGAGACTAGCTCAGCTCTGTCAACGTACAAGTGCTAGCTAGTTGGTAGTGCCGCACTAGGAGCAGCCTGCGGGGCGAGCGCTGAACTGGTGGGTGGGTTTCGCAGGCACAGTGGACCGCCGCCTCCACCGGCAGACAAGTGCGACCGGATCACAGGCTCCCGGTGCCAGCGAGCGCGCAGTGCCGGCGAGGCTGAGTGTTATTTAATGATATCGTGTTGCATATGTATGTAAATAGTTAGTGTTTTGTGTAAATAAACAGTGTGGTATTGTACACATGGTATTTGCATCGCAGAGCCCTACACAGGGCGATCGACGTGAGAAGTAGTGGACATATGGTGATAGCGGCGAGCAGGTGTGTTAGACTGTGGTCACTTGTCAAATGGCAATCACCATGTTCCAATGTAAATGGCCACGACAATGGGTGCATGCAAACATAATACCTTACTTGATTCTCTAAAATAACTTGCCAAGCATAATCATTGCTATGAGCTTGGATAGCCTAAATGACTCGAAATCGTAGAATCCGTTTTGCACATTGAAGAGTTTAGATCCAAAAATGATTTTGATCTTGTTTCTTCGTTGTTTCCACATGGTCTCATATGGCACCAGCATCCCGACTGGTTATCAATTCAAATAGGCAGGGTCAATTGGACATTGTTGTGGAATGTAGATCCTTCAGACTTTTTTCGCGCATTTTAGCATACAACTTAATTCGTCATAATTTCGGTTCTTTGATGGATTTATGGCTGCCATTGTCCATGTTCTCGTTGGGATAGGGCCAACACCGCAATCGGCTCATCTTTGTAATGCGCCATTGTTGCACAAGTTCTTTGTGGCTTGAATCTTTTCTGAAAAAGTTATGACACCGTTCTACGCGGAATTTAGACAGATCATTTTGATGAGTCAGATTGGGAAGCTTTGGGGAGAAAAAGAAACAAAACCGCTTCAGAAGCCTAAGTTCATATTTTACAGCACTAAGTAGAGCACTAAGAGAGCGGGGTTAGTTGGGCATGTTTGTCTGAATTCGGTATAATTTGGATATGGTTATATACATATCTCTGGGTTTGGTGTCGTTGGATAGCCTATTCCTTGCTTTATAAAAGAGCACAAATTTTAAACAGAATAAATGTTTCTGCTTGATGTTACATTCAGGTAAAGCAGCCAACCTCGAATAGCCCAACTTACCCCGTGGCGGTGTAACTTGGGACAGTGGGTGGGGCAAGTTGATCCACTAGATAAAATGTTGATTATGATACGTGTGTCCCTTTCTCACGACTCGCATGGCTAGTCCGTAGTCACTGTCATCTGGTACCTAAGTGACGCGAAACAACGGCTGCCCCTGCGGTCCAAAATGGCGCATGGCACATGACGTGTGTTACGTCCGTGAAGTTAGTCAACAAAAGTCAACAGGGGAATTTGCAGCGATCAAATTTATGCTCAAAACATGCTCGTAGATCAAAATGCGTACAAACATTACGAATCTGTTATCTTTGTCAAAAACAAAGGTCAAGGTCAAACTGGTAAATTTGAGTTTGTGTACCATTTAGCGGAGGTGGTGCACCTCATTGTATTGGTTTGAATGTATTGTATTGTATTTGCTAAAGCTCATCCACGAGTGGTTGTTCGGGACTCTGGTAACATATCAGTATTTAGTACAATACCATACACCAGAAAAAGCAATATAGCATAGAGGTGACGTACCAGACAAAGGAAAATCAAGCGGAATTGTTACGGCATTGCAAAACGACAAACATTGCAAAACACATCAAACAGATCAGTCAGCATGTCAAGTTGTTACCAACGGCATGTTTGAAGATGCCACTGAGGCACTACCGGTCGCCTCTTTGGGTAGCTGGTTCCAAGCTGCAGCCGCGCGGTAGCGGAACGACCTCTGGGTCTTTCCAAGGTGACACCGAGGCAGGTGAGGCTGTCCGGCATCGGACGCGGGTGGCGCGCCGAGACACCTCGGCCCTTCTGACAAACATATCCCGCACTGCTGGGGGGCAGGGCTCAAAGTTGACCCGCGCCGTGTCGGTGCTCGGCGCCACCTTCGCCGTGCCGCGGGGGGGGGGCGTTTAGACGCCCCCTCGACTCGGATCCTATGGCACGTAGACAAGCACCGAAATGACCGTTCAACTACTCGGCAAAAATAATTTTGAAACTATTTCGGTCATTTTTTTTTACTCAGGTCAATATTGAGGTCACCAGAGGTCATTAAAGGTCAAATTTTCCAGTTTTAGGACTTCGCTTCGAACACCCTCAAATATCTCTGGAACTATGATAGCTAGGAACAAATGAGAAAAAAACTTAAAGCTCTTGAGAAAAAGAAATATAATGACACTTGGAGTCCTCAAATTTTAGCTCAGGTCAATATTTTAGGCTCTAGAGCTCATCAAAGGTGAAAAGGGTTATTTTTGGCAAAAAAAAATAACGCAAATAGATGTTTACCTAATAAAGATAAGACAATAATTGTGACGTCATCGTGTTTGTCTCGTCATGGCGCTTCGAATCATGTTACTGTTGACCAGGTCAGATAAATTTAAAATTTGACTTCAGGTCATGGTCAAGTGGTGACTCAAGTAGGTCATGTTGCATATTGGGAGACGTGACTTGACGAGACAAACACATTGGTGCCAGTTTCACTCATGTATCTGCATTCTGTCGAGAGTTATTGACAAACAAGTGTTGGTGATCTCGGATGACCTCGGCTGACTGTAGGTATCACTGAACAAAAATTGCACATTGATCACCAAGAATGACCTATGATAACATGATCCAGAAGGAATTGGACTGACATCATGCGTATCCTCGGAATAGGAAGCATCTGAATATTTCAGCATTGACTTATAATTTGGGGAGGTCACGAAATTGACCCGACCTTAGGTCACTGATATACAAAATCCGACATAAACGAATTGTAGGTACCTATTAGTGATGTCATTTTCCAAAAAAAAAATCTGACCGATACCAAACCGATACCGAATGGGAGGCATTTCGATTGACCAAGTACCGACCGATTTGGGTTAAATACAAAAATGTCCAAAATTTGACCGATTGGCAAATTTTGTACTTATATTAATACACACTGGCAAAAATAGCTTTGTTTAACATCATAATTCATTAAACACTCATGTACAGTTTCCAAAAAGACAGTATAATTGTGAAAAAGGAACTAAATACATTTACAAAGCAAAGTAGTGGATGCCGCAAGCAAGACCAAAAGCAGTAGCACATTGAAAACAGGATGGCAAAATGTGACCTCAATCATTTCATATTAATGTGTATAATATTACATAAATATATACATAGGAATAAATCGATTTTATCTGGCGAAAGTTGGAGGGGTGTATGACTCCCCAACTTCCCCTAACTGTCATTGACATTCAGGAATGATTAAACATATGCTATATTGACTGCAAATGCATGACACTACCTAAAAAAAAAACTGCATGTCAATTTTTTACACAGATTATAAATACTAAATATTGCACAATCGCTACAATAGAATTAGTGTCTCAACCTCAACCTCAAGTAAGTTTTACCATCATATCCTGTGTGGATGAGAGTTATCTGCAGTTATCTATCTGCATCACAAAGTTGCTAGTATTTATAGAAAATGGTGCCCGGCACAGAAGGCAAGTATCTTACCCACGGGGTGTCATCCCTATCTCCGTAACGTGTCCACTTCTACTTATGACGTCACCCCAGTAGTCAATTCTGGCACATGTCTGCGGTCGGTTAAAACTGTTTCTCGCAAATAACTTTTTAACAAATATAGATACAGCAATGATTTTGATGTCATCGTGTTCGCCTCGTCAGAACGCGTCGATTCATACCAATTTCATGTGGTTTAGGTCAAATCAAAAGTGCATCGAAGGGACGGGGCCTCAACTGGTGACCGCTGAACCGCAGGGGGACCGTGAACAAGGCCCTGACCTTTGATGACCTCTAGTCACCTCAATATTAACCCTCGCCCTACGGGGGGGGGGTCCTAAAACGCCCCCCCCCATGAGTTTTTTATTGCATAACTTTTGAGACATGCGGCGCATCTTGCTGAAATAAAAAAAAAAACGGCGGCGGATGCGCATGACCCCAATGGAACATATAATTATCTAAAATGGATCCCAATTTTGAAATCAGCGTCACAAATTGTCCTAGCAACCACCAGAAGCCCAAAACAAGTCATCGGAGGTCATCGGAGGTCAATGACCTCAACCTCAGTTGACCTCTGAAAAGGTCAATCGAGGTCACAATCTCAGAAGGTCACAATCTCAGAAGAAACCACAACTGTCACCTGGAAACACCTTTGCATATGCTCCTGAACAACAAACACTCGGAAACTGAACAAGTTACAAGCATCGATCTGCGGGACGCCAGTTGCGCCTGGCATGACCTTGAGAAACAGGTCACATAGGTCATGTGGGTTAGAAATTCAAAATTTTCAGATTATCTACCCAATTTTTCAAAAGTAGGATACTGAAAGTTTCATCGCAATCAGTTAGAAACTACGCGAGTTATTCCAGAAAACCGAGGAAGGGCATCCCCCTTACCCGGGTGAGGGTTAAAGGGAATGTTTCCGAAAATACAAAGGTCATTTTCCCCAAAACTTAGCCGTTTTTAAGCAATTTAATTTATAAGTTGCAAAATGGGGTCTAGGCTGCCGCCGCTGATTGGCTGACAGCCACATTTTCAACCAATCCCACTTTGTCAGCCAATCAGCGGCGGTCTATAACTCAATAATGACATCATTACAGGGGCGGATCCAGGGGGTAGCCGCAGCGGTCGCCCCCGCCCCCCCCCCCCCCCCCCCCCCCCCGCCCCCGCCCCCGCCCCCGCCCCCCCCCCGCCAGAAGGACGCCCCACGGGCTGTCCGTCGCCGGGCGCCGCCAGGCGCCCGGCGATTGATTAAGGCATTCACATACAGCGAAAAGACATACTATATTTCATGTGTGCTGGTTGTTTTAATGTCTCCCGTTCGCTCCAGGTGCGGCTTAACCCTCGCCCGGGTAGGGGGAGGGGGGGGGGGGTGGATGCCACCCCCCTCGGTTTTTCTGCAATAACTCGCGTAGTTTCAAACCGATTTCGATGCAACTTTCAGTACCCTACTTTTGAAAGAAAAACATCCCACATACTCTGAAAATTATGCATTTCTAACCCACATGACCCGTGACCTATGACCTGTTTCTCAAAGTCATGTCAGGCGCAACTAGCATCCCTCAGTATCGATGCCTGTAACTTGTGCAGTTTCCGAGTGTTTTTTGTTCAGAAGCATATGCACAGGTGTTTCCAGGTGACAGTTGTGGTTTCCACTGAGATTGTGACCTCGATTGACCTTTTCATAGGTCAACTGAGGTCATTGACCTCCGATGACCTCCGATTACTTTTTTGGGCTTCTGGCGGTTTCTGGGACAATTTGTGACGCCGATTTCAAATTTGGGATTCATTTTACATAATTACATGTTTCACTGGAGTCATGCGCTTCCACAGGTCAACCGAGGTCACTGACCTCAGATGACCTGACATGACCTTTGTGGAATGTGGCAGTTTTTAGGACATTTTGTGACGCTGATTACGAATTTGGCACCCATTAAGCATTGTGATATGCTCATTCACGATTCTAGCTCGATAAAATTCAATTTATACGCATTTACAATTTTGATGACTTTTGGGTCATTGACATGACCTCAGAGGTCACCTAATGACCTAAGACCTTAACATCAGGTATCATCGGCTTACTCTCATCACAATCAACACGCTCGTCTTTGCAGCGAAGCTCTAGCTCAATTAGGGGCGAAACGGGTCATACATACTCGACGCCCCTAACGTTTTAGATGTTTCAAAACTTCACTATTTAGTCACTATGCATCTTTAAAGACACTATTATGTATTTGTTATGTTATTTAGAATGTATCTTACCTAACAATGTTGAAACAAAACACAAAATCCGGAAGGTGTAACGACTGATCGTCCACTACGATCGTCGCCATATCTACGCAGATAGATATATCGACTCAGGAAGATTCACAGGAAAAATAAGGATCGTCCATGACGTCATTGGAACAATGACGACTTGACTTAACCTAACCTAACATAACATAACCTAACCTAACCTAACCTAACCTAACCTAACCCCGCCATTAAGTCCGATCGAGACGAAACCTAAGATTCGCTCGTAGCCATTAAGTCCGATCGGGACGAAACCTAAGATTCGCTCGTACCCATTAAGTCCGATCGGGACGAAACCTAAGATTCACTCGTAGCCATTAAGTCTGATCGGGACGAAACCTAAGATTCGCTCGTAGCCATTAAGTCCGATCGGGACGAAACCTAAGATTCGCTCGTAGCCATTAAGTCCGATCGGGACGAAACCTAAGATTCGCTCGTAGCCATTAAGTCCGATCGGTTCTGTGACGTCATAGCCGGGCCGCCGTGAACGCCGTATATACTTGTCGTATCAAGGTCGGTCGTCATCAGCTGACGTAAACAAAGTTTCGCGGGCGACTGAAGCGGCGAGATATTAATTATTGAAGTTATAATTAGTTATAGTGCAAAATGTGTTGGGGAACACATCCATAGTTACTAAACGTGATATTCTCTATCGATTGGTAGGTATATTATAGGGATTTACTAATAACTAAGGCGGTACCACAAGTATGTACCGCCGCGAAACGCTAAATGGGGGGTCGTACCCCCCCTACCCGAACACGTAGCGATTTTTCCCTACCCGGGCGAGGGTTAACGAACATTGCTATCGTGGCGCCCCTGGATTTTTGAAAGGCGCCCCTAAATTGGCCTGCGGCCACCCCTCCTAAAATATCATGGATCCGCCCTTGCATCATTATCCCACATTAAACAAAAAATTTATAAAGTTAAGTGAATTTTCAAGAGAAAAAATATCACCATCGTTTTCAGCAGCACTTACTTCATATTTTCGACTACAACCAGAGTATATTTGACAACTTTCAGAAATGTGAAACATTCCCTTTAAACGATAAGGGACTACCGATAGCAGCGCCGCCATACGGACAATAGAGAAACTTCAAGTTTGCTTGTGTGGGCGCTGACGTGCTCTGCTCTTGACATGTCCGCAAGCGAAGTCGGATCAAGTAGGTACCTTCTTCTGACGACCCGCGCAAAAAGCTAGCCGTAAGTTAGGAGTCCAGTGTTTCAATTCCTTGGACAAATGATAGCTGACAGGTTTGAGTTCGAAAAATTCAATATTGGGTTCCAGACTCTCGGTGTTGTAGGTGCCTTCCCTTCCCTGTGTTGTAGCCTTCCCAACTGTTCTATTCGACGTTCTCTCTGGCCTGATTGGACGTTCTCTCTGGCCTGATTGAACGAGTTGAAATAAGCCACAGCCCGTACCATTCCGTTGGTCTATATCCCCCCCATTGTGTCGGGGGGGGGGGGCTATCCAACTCGAGTACAATCTCAATATATCGCATGGAAAAAAAAAATTGGAAGAGAAAGGACCACGGTCTCAATATCCATCTATTTTTAGGGGAAAACTAGTGGGAAACGCTAAAAAAAACTTTGTTCCCATAGAAATCCAGCCCACATGCAAAAAGAAGACGAAGGTAATGTTTCCAATGCTGACAAAATATATTTTTATAAAAGCACGAAATTGTATTGTTTCATAACATAAAGTCATGTAATTCGCTTTATCGCAAAACGGTCTCCATTCATAAATTTGGTAAAGAAGTAAAAGGCTTGAGCACCATGAAAAATATTTATTTTCAATATGGAGAAATATGTGCAATTTAGCTAAATAAAGTTGATACATCCGACGGAAATTAAGGCCACAAAATGAAATCAACTGGTTCAGATTTCCCATGCACAGTAAATCCCACAATGAAATGTCATGTCCGTGACAGGTTGACAGGTTGTATCTTAACTTCCTCCGTACTAGCATCACCTATATGATGTGTTAAATCATCCAAGGATTTATTACAGAACTGTCATTCATGCATGGCACGTACTCAAATTAGAGCTCCCCATGAATATGAATTCAGAGCTGCTCACATAACTTCGGACTGAATCAGTTCAACTTATAATTATCATCTTTTAAGCTGTTGATAAAAGCCAAATTGTTGACATATTGCCGTTTGAATGTAGGAAGGTCTTTGATGTGTGCCACACAATCCTAATGTTCAAGCTCTTCTGTCTCGGAATCCAGACAAAACTGCTACTCCTCCCCTCAAATGTCTTGCCCACCAGGTAAATGAGAGATGAGGTTGGTGGTGTTCTCAGCAGTCCCAGGAGGGTATGATGGGGTGTTCCACAGGGACTGGTCTTAGGGCCGAACATGCCTTTTAATCTTCATTAACCACATTCCTTCAATTCTTGCCAATAATTATGTTAAACTGTTTGCAGATAATATGCAAATTTACTCTGTTATTTCTTATTTTTGTCCAGCAGAATGCACCCCATGCCCAATCATTGGTCTACCAAAAGGATACAGATCATTGATCTACTGCCCGGGACCTCCTGATATAGATCCTGGGCCCACACAATGAATAGTTACACATGGTGTATCGTAATGAAATTTAGAGGTGAAACTTGATACCTCCCTCAACCTTCCTACACACTCAATGGTGGTTATTGAGCTGACACCAATTCACATGAGGGCCGTGCGATTTGCATAGACACTGATTTGAGATGCCACAGACATGTCCACTGGTGACAACCGAGAGGTCACCAGTTGGTGCGCTGGTTTAAAATTGGCTCTTGGTAACACTATCCGTAGAACCTCATGAATGCATGACCACCCTCTTAACTCCTCATGTAGGCCCGATAATGATTACCTAGCGGACGCTAAATCTTCCGTCAACTATGGGAAAATCTACAGATGAGCGACCCGACCAAAGCCATGGTTTTCCGAGGTTATTTCTTTGCAACTACTTGGTCCATGTGACTGAAAATTTGCACACAAAAACGTGTATGCGTACAAATATTTTTGTATCCCGCGTTCTCGGGCTTAGGAGCAGCGCGTACCGACGCACAATCCAGTATTCCCTATGGTGGTAGTTGCGGCCATGGCCCGCCGGGTGTATATACATCGGACAACTGATTTACGCTGTAGGGTATTTCGTAGGATATTTAGCCTTGCAAAATACCCCATGGCCATGGTGGAAAGGGTCAAATTTCAACCAAGCATTGCTACTACCACTGCGAACTTTTCGCCTAAGATCCTCCGTTCCGGAGATCTTCAAATCGGCTGACGCGTAAACCAGAACTGTTGAACGTCCGTGAAGTTAGCGACTTATTCAGCGACGGATTCAGCGACGGATTCAGATTTGGCCCAAACTTCGACCCAATGTCAATTCTGGCACGCTGATCACGAATATGACCTTCATTTTGCTGTTCAAGGTCGTCTTCAAGGTCAAGTTGAATGTCAAAGGACGGGGTAGCGCATAACGTCCCGAATTTATTGCCGGATCATATCCAAAGTGGTCTCAAATGATAGACAGGGTCCATATATAACGTCCACCACCGTGACCTGACCCGTGACCTTTGACCTTGGAGGTCAAATTCGAGGTAAAAGGACGGGGTACCGCATAACGTCCCGAATTTATTAATTTAATTTGCAGCGTCCCGAATTTATGGCGGGATCCTTTCCAAAATGGTCCCAGATGATAGACAGAGTCCATATCTAACGTCCGTCACCGTGACCTGACCCGTGACCTTGGAGGTCAAATTTGAGGTCAAATGACGGGGTACCGCATAACGTCCCGAATTTATTGCCGGAACGTTTATGAAGTGGTCCCAGATGATAGACAGGGTCCACATCTAACGTCCGTCACCGTGACCTGACCCCGTCCTTTCACCTAGAATTTGACCTCCAGTTGGAGGTCAAATCCTCTAATTGGAGGTCAAATTCGAGGTGAAAGGACGGGGTCAGGTCACGGTGACGGACGTTAGCGTTTCGTATTGTTCGTATATTCACATGATTTTATCATATGTATGTATGTTAAGCAGGTGAATGTCAATGTGTAATATCGTGTTTTTGTTTTAAACTTTGACTTCGTCCATCAATGGGTCATCCCGTCGGCGATCTTGAGAAATAAAGAAAAAAAGAAAAAAGATGTGGACCCTGTCTATCATCTGGGACCACTTTTGGAAGGATCCGGCAATAAATTCGGGACGTTATTGGGTACTAGGGCGGGTCCTTTCCGACCGTTTGCGCACAACGCCTTAGCGCACAAGAGTTTTAGGTGCCAAATTGCATGCTGGTTACGTTGCAAGCAAGAAAAACACATTATTTTGAATTCTTCTGACCGCTCATCGCGGCTGCGGGCTTTCGTGTTTTCGTGTTTTCGTGTTTTCGTCTTCAGTGCTGTTGTGAGCAGCACATAACACATCTACTAGTTTCACTGTGCATTCCTACAGAATGGAAAAAAGGGTTTCTGAGCCACAAATTCCCTGTTATGATTCCTTTTGTGGTACAGGAAATCATATTCACTTTAACATGAACAAAAATTCAATTGAGCACCAAAATATATAAAGCATTTCACATAATTGCATCAATGCTTTTTGCGCTAGACATCAGACCTCATCTGTGTTGCCATGTTGTGTGGGGTGCTCAACACCTCTCCACTCACTTCACTGTGTATTCCCGGAAGAAAGTGTTTGTCATGTTGGGGATTCCCCATATTGGTATAGTTCCATGAATGCAACAAACTCTGCTTAGCGCACGTCCTGATCCCAGAAATCCATCCACTCAAAACATTCAGACTAAATTTATGAAAAGGTGATTCAATCACCTTTTCATAAATTTACTCTGAATATTTTGAGGAATCTAATCACCATGATTGGATTCCTCTCAAGACTAGGTCAAATTTGTGCTGCCCCCTTCACCTTTCCTCACACCCTGCATTTCTAAAAATAGATACAAATCTGCATGCAAATATACCTACCTACAAACATTTGGCAATGCTATGCTGTGACATCACCTAAGTCCTAACTGCAACGATCATGCATGGACAGCGACAGCGCTGAGCGCACACGTCATTATGAGCTGTGTTGCTCACAGGTAAATACAACATGATGAGTATTAGAAGAACAATTAGAAGCACACCACTTAAAAGTTAAATCACACCAAGCAATGGTCATCTTCATCTCCATGGCCTTGTATGACAAAAGTTTTGGGTTTGATTCCCAACAGGTTCCCTGAACAAGGAAAAATATGGGCTCCCACTAACCCCTCTAGCAGGGTCAGGTGGCGATGTCATATAGGCAATATATTTGTTTTGTTTAATAGTCAATGTATCTATTTTTTACCTGTATTGATGCTCTGATGAGTGATGAACAAACCTGTTGTTACAATGTGACTAACTCAGTTTGATTTGGAATATTTAATTAATAAAAAAAGTTGACAACCACCTACCTAACCGCAGATGTTCCTTCTTACATCGGCTTAAATCAAAATACGCACGGCAACATCAGAGATGATGAGAAAAAAGACATACCTGACAATCGTGTGACTTCCAAGTTTGTAAATATATGTACAAAGAGATCCTAATTTCATTTAAACACACATCCACAGGACCGAAACTGATTTGTTTACAGTCTCGTTTTGCCGCGCTCAGCCGCGTTCATCAAGGTTCAAGTTAGAGGGTTAAAGAAATCTGACACTATGACGTCACATAAAAGTGAAGGATTTCTCTAAGGACGTGTGTATACCACACGTACGGCGCATTATACATTTACGATGCGTCTGGTGTGTAAGTCCAGACCCGTTATTGATTCAACTTTTTTTGGAACGATTCAATCATGATTCATTTTGGAATCTGAATGCTTCAATCCCCGTTTAATTCACGGGTCCAATTTTTAGAATTGATTCCTTTCGATTCAAAGAATCAAAACAAATATTTTAATCGATTCACGTTTGATTCAACCATTGACTTATATAAGTATAGACGAACTACTCCAGCTGTTGCGCCGCCCGGCATCCGTTCCCGGTTGAAGCGACGCTAGCGCCGCAGCGGAGAGGCCATGAGTTAGCGCGGCAATGATTTTGCTATGGCGGAGGGGCGATATTTGACCATAATCACCGTGAACGTTCAGGTTGAATATTTAAAGACATAAAGACATAAAAGAAAAGTGCAACAAAGAGCCTCTTGGGCCCATCCGAGGTTGCACCCCCCCCCCCCCATCCCCCCCCCCTCCACCAGTCTCGCCCCTTCAAATCACCTTACTCTACCTGCATAAAAGAAGGCTAATCCCACGAGTATTTATGAACTAATCCCTTCTCTGTAAAGTATTTATCTAATCTAATTTTGAAGGAAGCAAGTGTCACTGCATCAGCGACATCCCCTGGTAGCATATTCCAATGTCCTACAACCCTTCTACTGAAAAATGACTGTCGTAGCCTAGTCCTACTTTGTTTCATAATGAGTTTATGCTGATGACCTCTACCTCGATTTTCCCTATTGAACTCAAACATACCCTTTAAATATCCAGAATGCTGACTATTTACAAATTTGAAGACTTCAATTAGATCTCCTCTTAGCCTTCTATATCTAAGTGAAAACATACCCAATTTCCTTAATCTATCTTCATAAGGTAAACTACCAAGACAATTAATCATTTTTGTTTATTTGTATTACATGTTATTCATTATGAATGTCTCTACGTCCTCAAACATTGTCCAGTGCGCTATCTCACGCGGGTTTTCAGTTACAGGCCGTCAAATATCGCCCTTCCGCCCATAGGCGTAGGAACAGGGGGGGGGGGGGGGGCAGGGGGGGGGGCAATTGCCATCCACTTTTAAAAGTGGAGGGGCCAACCATATGTCCCCCCCCCCACACACACACACACTTTTTATCCGTAAGTTAACCCAGAACTGACACCCATTGATGAAGAATTACACCTGAGATCGCCCGAGGGCCCTGAGGTGCACCGATGGGCCCCTGAGATCGAACGAGGGCCCCCTGATATCGTCCGAGGGTCCCCTGAAACCGACCGAGGGCCCCTAAGATCGACCGAGGGTCCCTGAGATACACTGAGGGCCTCCTGAGATGCACGGAGGACCACTGAGATGCACTGAGGGCCCCTCAGATCGACCGAGCGCCCCTGAAATCGACCGAGGGTCCCCTGAGATGTACCGATGGTCACTTGAGATACACAGAGGGCCCCCTGAGATGCGTCGAGGGCCCCCTGAGGTGTACGGAGGGCCCCCTAAGATACCCCCTGAGATCGACCGAAGGCCCACTGAAATGCACCGAGGGCCGCCCGATGAGATGTACTGAGTGTCCCTGAGATCGACTGAGGGCCCCTGAGATCGACTGAGGGCCCCTGAAATGCACCCAGGGCTCTCTGTGGTGCACCAAGGGCCCCCTAAGATCGACCGAGGGACCCTGAGATCGAACGAGGGCCCCCTGAGATTCACTGAGGACCCCTGAGATCGACCGAGGGCCCCTAGTATCGACTGAGGGCCCCTGAGATCGACCGAGGGTCCCTGAGATCGAGCGAGGGTTCCTGAGATCGACCGAAGGCCCCCGGTCGGTTTCAGAGGGCCCTCATCCGTTCTCAGGGCCTTCGGTGCATTTCAGGGGGCCCTCGGCTGATCTCATGGGCCCTCCGTGTATTTCAGTGGCCCTCGGTGTATCTCAGGGGCCCTCGGTCGATCTCAGTGGGCCCTCGTTCGATCTCAGTGGGCCCTCGGTGTATCTCAGGGGGAGTGAGTGAGGGGCCCTCGTTCGATATCAAAGGGCCCTCGGTCGATCTCAGATAGAGCCCTTGAGATTGACTGACCGTCCACTGAGATGCACGGAGGGCCCCGGAGATACATCGAGGGCCCTGAGATACATCGAGGGTCCCTGAGATCGACCGAGGTCCCCCTGAGATCGACCGAGGGCATCCTGAGATCGAACAAGGGACCCCTGCGATACACCGAGGGCCCACTCAGATTGACCGAGGGCCAATCAGATCGACCGAGGGCCCCTGGGTTAAACCGCGGGCCCATGAGATCAACCGAGGGCCCCTAAGATCTGCTGAGTGCCCCTGAAATGCACCGATGACCCCTGAAATGCACCGTGGCCCCTGAGATCGGCCGAGGGACCTCTGAAACCGACCGAGGGCCCCTGAGATCGACCGACCGCCCACTGAGATGCACCTAGGGCGTCGGAGATACACCGAGGGCCCTGAGATACACCGAGGGCCCTGAGATACACCGAGGGCCCTGAGATACACCGATGGCCCCTGAGGTACACAACGGGCCCCCTGAGATCAGACTTGTCAATGATTCATATTTGTCATGAGTCGATTCACAGTGATTCACGGACCATAATGAATGATTCAATCATGATTCTATCACTCAACATTACCATAATGAATGATTCAATCATTATTCAATCACTCAACATTACCATAATGAATGATTCAATCATGACTCAATCACTCAACATTAAAGGGAAGTGTCGACTCCTTTATCTAACTCCTTTTATTTTGAATGTGCGACTCTAAGATTTTATGAGCGTGATAGGGAGGTCATGCTCTACCTGTGTGCCAATCTTCATGCACATCAGAATAGTCTGCTGTTTGACCTTAAACATATGACCTGCTCTAACTCCTTTTATTTTAAATGTGCGACTCTAAGATTTTACCAGAATGATCACTAGGTCGTGATCTATCTGTGTGCCAATTTTGAAGCCAATCCAAATAGTCCGCGAATGTATTTCCGAATGTGAATGTGAATGTGAGCCAATTGGACACGCGTGTTGTTTATTTTGATTATAAAATTATATTTATGCTATTTATTATAATTGCAAATTCCAAGTTCCAAAAGCATTAAAGGAAATAGTCCACCTTCAACATTAGTTTTAAACTGAGATAGCAGTTTTGTAGCCCGTGTTGAGAAATCCTTATCTTTACTGTTTTCTTGACTGAAAAGACTCTCCAGCCGAAGATATTTGACTTTTTGGCGAAGGAATGCGGCGCATATATGATATACCGTACCGTCTGAATTGTGTCAGCACTGCACAGAGCATGCGCAGACCAATAACGCACACGATACAATTCATAATTTACAACCTTCTGTCCTGAATTGGCGCGATGTAGGACCATTTTTAAAAAGAAAAAAAGAAACTGTATTAAAAAATATAATAAAATCGTGTTCTGAAATTTTTCCCGAAGGTGAACTATTTCCTTTAATGACTTCACGTTTCACTTTTTTAAGCGAATAGAACATTTATTTTGATTTTGCATTAGGTATTATTTTTATAAAGCATGATGTGGAATAAAGCGGCGCCGATGCGACAGTGATATTTGGGACATGCGGAGGTCATGCAAATGTTTGTTTATGATTTAGTTTTTGATATGGTATAGCCTAGAAATTAGGAAATGCTGGGTACCTTTTTATAATTTTTCGTGTGAAAAAGGTGTGCGTGTACTGTGTGGTTTATGAACCAAAGTATGAGTTAGTTACCTTTTCTAAGTATTTAGGTACCTACCCCTAACCCTACCAGTTCCAAGGTATTCACCTAGTTAGGGCTGATTGAACAGTGGCTTTGTGCCCACTGGAGTTGGACACAAAGCCTCGCTTTCTTTACGCATATATGAATTACAGGCTACAGCTCAGGACACAGAGCTCATATAATTGGCCATTAAAGGAAATAGTTCACCTTCGGACATTTTTTCAGAACACGATTTTATTATATTTTTAATACAGTTTCTTTTTTTCTTTTTAAAAATGGTCCTACATCGCGCCAATTCAGGACAGAAGGTTGTAAATTATTGATTTTATGGTGTGCGTTATTGGTCTGCGCATGCTCCATGGCAGTGCTGGCACTTTCAGACGGTACGGTACATCATATATGCGCCGTATTCCTTCGCCAAAAAGTCAAATATCTTCGGCTGGAGAATCTTTTCAGCCAAGAAAAGTTCCAGATAAGGATTTCTCAACACGGGCTACAAAACTGCTATTTCAGTTCAAAACCCATGTTGAAGGTGAACTATTTCCTTTAAAGGGAATAGTTCACCTTTAACATGGGGTTTTGGACTGAGATAGCAGATTTGTAGAGCAGATCTAAAAATGGTTTGTGGTGAAAGAATTACCTCTCTACGTTAAGTAATTTCGACACAGGACTAGTGGGCCCGATTTCAATCCCGCTGTTCCGGGCCACGATCGAGGAATGAACGCTTGCCGCCGCGCCGCCGGAGGCAGGTACACTCTCTGGCACGTAGTCTCTGGTCACGACGCCTCGTTAATATCCGCTCAGCCGCCCGGGCGGCGCGGCGGCCCCTTGTCAGAGACTGTACTTGGCGTCAGGCGGAGCGGGGCGGAGCCAGAACGCCAGCTGCTATCGTACGATTTCTCGTGAAATAGAAAGAGAAACTTACTTCTTTCTCCACATATATCCATCAGTTGTCCAAACCAAAGTCATATTCATAGTTTTGAGCTCAAGATGCACCTAATGGTTGAACTTCAAGACAACTTTCAAGGTGACCTATTCCCTTTAAAGGAAATAGTTCACCTTCAACATTAGTTTTAAACTGAGATAGCTGTTTTGTAGCCCATGTTGGGAAACCCCTATCTGCAAGTTTCCTTGACTGAAAAAGACTCTCCAGCCGAAGATATTTGACTTTTTGGCGAAGGAATTCGGCGCATATATGATATACCGTACCGTCTGAAAGTGCCAGCACTTTCATGGAGCATGCTCAGACCAATAACGCACACCATAACATTAATGATTTACGACCTTTTGTTCTGAATTGGCGCGATGTAGGACCATTTTTGAAAATAAAAAAAGAAACTGTATTCAAAAATATAATACAATCGTGTTCTGAAAAAAATTCCGAAGGTGAACTATTTCCTTTAAAGGGAAATAATGACCTTTTTCCACAAAAATGGAGTTAGCACTTGAAATCGCCAGACGAGACCAAAATATATTGTAAATTCATCACATTTTGCATGAAAACTTTCCTACCGAAAGATATTTCAAGTTAAAGTTGATAAGCGTTCCACACTTTTAACGACCGGTACTTGCAAGTACTTTTGGTCCTCATCAAACTGCTGGCTTTTCCCGTATTGTTTTTTTACGCAATGGAGTGGAAAATATATTGTGCGTTCTGCTTGTTGTGATTATATGCCCGGCGATCTTCTAAAACTAACAGCGATTGGAAAAAGTGGCAATAAAATCGGAAGCTCATCGATGCACATCAACGGCGGCATAGTTAGTGGTTGCGACCCTCAATTTTTGAAAATAAATTCATTTGTTTTCAACATTAGGAGTATTGTATAATTTGTCTGTGGCTGTATATAACACTATGCTTTATATTATCATGAAAAATAATAATTTTTCCCCAAAAAACTAACAAACAATAACACAAAACTGGCAATTAAATCGGAAGCTCATCGATGCACATCGACGGCGACCTATTTGGCGTCGGCGATTTGTTTGCAAAGCATTGTCATGCTTCTCGGCGCACTTAACCATTGTGGCGAGTTGTTGCTAGTAGCGCTTTCTTTCTCCATGGCAACCAGGCGTGAGCCAATGAAAAGCCAGAACGTATTCCCTTTCTGGCTTTTGATTGGCTGACGCCTGGTTGCCATGGAGAACGAAAGCGCTACTAGCGTGTGTCCAAGCAGCGCTCAGTTTGGTCGGATATGTCACAGAGCCTCCAAAAATGCCGCAGTCGATGTGAACAATGGTAGGGAAGGGCGAATTTGTCAATGACCTTCATGAAGTACACAAGGTACTTGTTTTTTATTTTCCCCAAACTTACAACTTCGAATTTGGGAATAATTTTATTTAATTCTTAAATTTAAATAAAATAATTTTAAAACCATAGCGGTAGCCTAAGAAATTGTTGCTAACAAAATCAAAAGGTCATTATTTCCCTTTAAGTGCCTGGTTTGTCCACAGGGCACAGATGAATGCTGGGCCGCTGGCATATTTTGTGGACAGTTTATGCTGTTCGACCAAAGAAGAATGATTCTTTGAGCAATGAATGATTCAATCAGCCTATTTTCTCTGTATGAATGATTCAATCAGTGACTCACAACAGGTTTGCGCATGAGGTGAATCGATTCATGAGTCATTCATTTGAAATAAGAATGATTCAATCAAAAGTAGTCGATTCACATTGAATCATTGACAAGTCTGCCTGAGATGCACCGAGGGCCCTCTGAGATACAACGAGGGTATCAACGAGGATATCAGGTATACCCCACATAACTTTTTGCGTCGCTCGCTAATGTTTGAAACATGCATTGACCCGTCTGTACATCTTCCGTAACCCGCCGGGGCACCCGACTGGCATATGAAGTCACCTCGTTCGGTCTCGCATTGCTGGCACACCAGTGCACCAAGCGCAATCCTGGCCGCTGATATCGCTGTCATGGGGCCGCCTATATAGCTCGAAATTTTGTGTAGCAGTTCCACACCGTTCACGATTGTATTGCTTAACCCGCGCCGTGCCAGTGCTCGACGCCACCTTCGCCATGCCGGTGTGTGTGTGTGTGGGGGGGGGGGGGGCATCGCCTCCCCTCGAACTCAGCTCTTATTGAACGTAGACAAAAACCGAAGATACCGTTCGAAAGCTCGTCAAACATAATTTTGAAACTATTTCTGTCATGTTTTGGCTCAGGTCAATATTGAGGTCACCAGAGGCCATCAAAGGTCAGATTTTCCAGTTTTAAGACTTCGTTCCGTAAACCCTGAAATATCTCGGGAACTATGATATACTAGTGTTATAGCGCCGCCGCGCGCACCCCAGACACACCGTGGTCGCGGTCCAACTTTTTGTATTGGTCACGGCCGACCCCTGGTCGACCGCGGACACCGCCCCCGGCCCAGACAGGTCACAGGCAGCGCAGAGGCGAGCTCAGGCCCCGGCAGGCCGGGGCGCAGGGGCGCGCCCAGGCAGACACTATAACATCTCTCCACCCTAGTTACGCACTCGTCGCGGTCGCAGGTTATACCGCGGCTCGCGAGAAGAATCTGCCAATGGTGCGCTGTTCTCTCCGGCTGTCGTGAGAGGAGAGCCGTCCGCTGCTCGGCCGACACTGAAGACCGCGGCCGAGACGGACCACGGACCTCTGATGGCTCCGCCGTCGTATCGGTCGCCTCGAACAGCGGTGGACAGCGGCAGCAGAGCTTCTCTGTTGTGGCGCCGCTCCCTCCGCCTCAGGAAGCAGTGGCGGCGGCTGCGGCGGTGGCGTCTGCCACAGCGGCTGCGCAGGTGGCGTAGGTGGCGCCGCCTCGCGGCCGGTCGCCAGCTCCGCCTGGTGGCTGGGACCGCCAGGCACGACGTAATCGAGGTGGCGCTGTATCACGCGGCCATCCTCTAGACGGACGGTGATCTTTGATCCGGAGCAGCTCAAGCAGTGTCCTGGCAGCCAGCGCGTTCCTTTCCCGACACCAGCCAGCTCCGAGACCTGCGACACCCAGACATACATTCCGGGAGTTGCAATGCGCTCCTGCGATCTCTGATCATATCTCTGTTTCATCTGATCTTGTGACGATGCTACGCGGTCCTGTAAATTGGGCAGTAAACAGTCCATTCGAGTGCGGAGACGTCGTCCCATCATCAGCTCCGCCGGTGTCTAGCCTGTCGTGCTGTGAGGTGATGTGCGATAGGAAAAGAGAAAACGCAACAGTTTGGTCTGGATACTGCCGCTCCGCTGTTTCCTGATGCCCTGCTTCACAGTTTGCACACATCGCTCGGCCAGGCCATTACTTTTCGCAGACAGTGGCGCGGTCAGCAAATGCCGAATGCCCAGCTGCTTGCAGAATGTCTGGAACGCCGGCGCTGTGAAGCAAGTCGCATTGTCACTGACCAGAGACCTGGGAATCCCAAAGTAAGCAAACGACTTCCGCAGCTGCTCGATCGTCGTCTCTGTTGTCGAAGAACCCGTTAGATGCACGTCAATCCATTTAGAGTATGCATCTACCACAATGAGCATCATGCGACCATCTAGCTGACCGTAATCAACATGGATCCGATCCCACGGTTTGTTCGGCCACGTCCACGGACTCAGCGGCGTCACTGGTGCCTGTCGACGGTACTGTTGACATGTCGAGCAGGGCCGCATCATACCCGTGACCTCCTGGTTTATATATGGCCACCATACAACGATACATGCGAGGGCCCCATTCCCACTGTTGGCCCTTCTTCAACAACCGATACAAGGGGGCCAGCTCCGTCGCTACATTTTTCAGAAATTTTGCATAGTAGTTGACTAGTCCAAGCCAAGCCTGTAGCTCTTTGAGATGTTTCGGCTCGGGGGCCCTGTCTATGGCACTGACCTTGTCGGCGGTTGGCTTAAAGAAAATAGTTCACCTTCAACATGGGATTTTGAACTGAAATAGCAGTTTTGTAGCCCGTGTTGAGAAATCCTTATCTGCAACTTTTCTTGGCTGAAAAGACTCTCCAGCCGAAGATATTTGACTTTTTGGCGAAGGAATGCGGCGCATATATGATATACCGTACCGTCTGAGAGTGCCAGCACTGGTCTGAGCATGCGCAGACCAATAACGCACACCATAACATTAATAATTTACAACCTTCTGTCCTGAATTGGCGCGATGTAGGACCATTTTTGAAAAGAAAAAAAGAAACTGTATTAAAAAATATAATAAAATCGTGTTCTGAAAAATTTCCGAAGGTGAACGCGTTGGAACTAGATTGGAACTAGGGAGACGCGTTGGAACTAGATTGGAACTAGGGAGACGCGTTGGAACTAGATTGGAACTAGGGAGACGCGTTGGAACTAGATTGGAACTAGGGAGACGCGTTGGAACTAGATTGGAACTAGGGAGACGCGTTGGAACTAGATTTTCCTTTAATCCCATCTGCAGAAATGTGATGTCCGAGGTAGACTACTGATGCCGCCCCGAACTGGCACTTTTTCCGCTGCAGCCGCAGTCCTGCATCGGAGAGACGCCTCAGCACCTCCTCCAGTCGCTGCAGATGCTCCTGCGCCGAGGCTGCTGAGACGATGACGTCATCGATCAGTACTCCTACACCTGGGATCCCTGCGAGAAGTGTCTCCATGTATCTCTGGAAAATCGCCGGGGCAGACGCGTAGCCGAATCCTAGACGCGTTGGAACTAGAATTTCCTTGTGCGTATTGATCGCCAAGTATTAATCCAGCCAAGCTGCTAATACAATGGGGTGTCCCCGCGTGAGTTCGAATCTCATCCTCGTCGCCAATGTTATAGCGCCGCCGCGCGCACCCCAGACACACCGTGGTCGCGGTCTAACTCTTTGCATTGGTCACGGCCGACCCCTGGTCGGCCGCGGACACCGCCCCCGGCCCAGACAGGTCACAGACAGCGCAGAGGCGAGCTCAGGCCCCGGCAGGCCGGGGCGCAGAGGCGCGCCCAGACAGACACTATAACAGATGGGAAAACAGGAAAAAAACAAATCGAAAGCTCTTGAAAAAATGAATCACCAAAATGTCCTCAAAGTTTAGCTTAGGTCAACAGTTTAGGCTCCAAAGGTAGTGGCGTACCGGGTATACGGTCATTCAGGGCATGACCTGGTCCTTTGGAACCGAGGCGCCCATGCAAAGCTGGCGCCCCTCCGATCAGTGACGGCGCCCCTCCGGCCAGTGACGACGCAACTCCGGCCAGTGAGGACGCCCCTCCGATCAGTGACTGCGCTCCTCCGGCGAGTGACGTCGCCTCTCCGACCAACAACGGCGCCCCTCCAGACAGTGACGGCACCTCTCCCGCCAGTGACAGCGCCCCTCCGATTAGTGACTGCCCCTCTCCGGCCCGTGACGGCGCTCCTCCGGCTAGTGACGGCGCCCCCTCCTGCCAGTGACGGCGCCCCTCCGGCTAGTGATGGCGCCTCTCCGGACAGTGACGGCGCCCCTCCGACCAGTGACGGCGCCTCACCGGACAGTGACGGCGCCTCTTCCGCTCCGGCCAGTGACCGCGCCCCTCCGGCGAGTGACTGCGCCCCTCCGACTAGTGAATGACCCTCTCCGGCCCATGACGGCGCCCCTGGTCAGTGACGACGCCCATCCGGCTAGTGACTGTGGGGGGGGGGGGGGGGGGCTCTCCTTCCGCCAGTGATGGCATACCCTACGCTACGCTACGGAATTACGCTACGCTATGTATGGTTTTTAGACCAAAGCTACGCTACCGAATTACATGACGTTATATTTTGCTACGTTACCGATTAAGCTATTTTTCGTTAAACGTAGCCTAGAATATATCGTACTGTAACGATGCTTACATTTTTTGGTTCGGACTACAGCTAAATTTTCCGCCGCTCAGCACCTGAACCTGGGCGGTGGTCGCAGATATGATACAAATGCCGTCAGCCGTGTTTCGAGAAGAAACAAATTCATTAGCCGACCAGTCTTGCCATCCAAGACGTGTAAACACCGCCAGAAGGTCAGCGACACCCGACCCTCCCACCCCTCCTCCCCATCCCACTTGCGGACAAGGCCGCGTGCCGTCCCCCAGACGCACCTGTCTATACACACCCCTCCCCCCGTTCGAAGGGGGCCTTAGCAGAGTGAGAGACAGAGGAGCCGGCTGGCAGCCGCTGTCGGCCACCAGCCCTGTCACCCGACAGCCGCCTGTCACCTCCCAGATCATCAGGTGGCCAGATGAGCCGCCAGCCCCCATCAACAGAGGACCGAGCCGGAAATCTGCCGCGGGGCGCGCAACAACAAACAAACCAGAGCAGCTGGACAACCAGAGTCACCTCCAGACGCCGGACACCTGCCAGGCCATCATCTGTCGGATGTATAAACACAGCCAAGGGGTCGGAGTGAGCCTCCCTCTCTACCCCACTTCCGACTAGGCAGATGCCAAATACCCGGCGGTCAAGCGGGGCAGGACATCTGTCCGCGACGCGAGGAGGGAGCGTCGCCAGACCGGCCCCTGGACTTACACCACTAACAAGATGCGAAAACGCAAAATCCCGGCCTGCCGATCGGCTGATAAACAAACCACCGAGGCCATATCAACACCTAAGGAGGCTGGCCGGATGAGAGCGGCAGATGGAGGCAAGATGACTCGAGGACCCAGCCGGCGGCCACAAGACCGCCATACAACTCGGGGGCCACCCATGAGGTTGGAAGGCAGCCGGGTAGACGGAAATAACTGCGATATATAACGGGCAGAGGTGGTTAGCAAAAGAGCAGTGAGACCGGGAGGAGAACCTGGGACAGTCACGCCGGGTGGAGAACCTGGGGCAGTGGCACCGGGAGGAGACTATGGGAGAGTCGCACCAGCAGGGAGATAAGCGCCGGAGGGCCTCGCCAGCAGTCGTGATGGGGACGGAGTCAATACGCGCCGGACAAGTCATGCACGGCCCATTGAGATCAACAGTGCAGTGATGTCAGCCCTTTGAGACTGATGGAGCGGCCCGGTGATTGACTGAGTGCTGAGACGGACGCCGCGGACCGGATGTCGGGGAGCCGTCGATCAACGCATCTGCCCGGGCTTCACCTGTCATAGTAAGGCCGCTGCTCATTCCCCGCCCGCACAATATCCAAATATCCACGGTCGTATATCCATCCTGCGTCGTACTTAACGGTCCTATGTTCGGACAGGCGATCTGGGGCGGTGGGGATTTCGGGCGGGAGGGACGGAACAGGGCAGCCGGCCGGAATCTAATGACCCAGGGAAGGGATCTTTACCATGAGGAGGGGAGGGGTGAAGTGTGGATTTTGAGGAGGGGCGGGGACGGGAGTGTTATGGACTAGTTGATGGTGTGACGGACCAGCAGAGGAGAGCGGGGGAAATATGTGTCACGGGAGGGATGTAAATAAACTTTTCAGGCGCGCGACGTAGCTATTAATATGACATGTAACCGTACAGGTGAGGGGGATAATAAAGATGAAGGATTGCAGAGACGGATGGTGTCATTGAATTGAACGGAGTGATGATCGATGAGCCACAAGGCGGGATGGAATCGGAACGGGTTTGGCGTGCCCGAGGAGCCTATTCCGTTTAACGTAAATTGACGCCGTCTCATTTTCAGTAAGAGACGGGCCTTGGGTAGCTATGAATGCACAGGAATGCTCGGCAAACTCTCGCGCCAAGTACGTATCATTATGGGTCTTCTTAACGCTGTGGTTATATAAGACATTGGATAAATGTTATTTGAGGACTTTTATTTGACGACCGTACAATACTGTGTACGAAATGCCTTTCAGTTCGTATGTTTAAAAATACGAAAGATGATCCCCAGTGTAAGATATGCAGAACGCTCTTCATTTCGTTGGTGGAAAGCCGTCAACCGAATATCTCTTCTGAACTCATAAATATTTGTCCGTATGCACTAAAATTTAAGTCAAAGTTTTAGGTAAATCTTGGTTTTAATTATTTTCGTTGAATGTATACGAACCGATTGGCAAGCTCATTGTCAGTAGACACGTTTGATTTGAGAGTAGCTGCTAGCAAGCTATCGGCAGGTTCAAAGTTACTGTATATGATGCTTCTACATAAACACATTTAAATCATAAACTTAACTGCAACTCAACGTTTGTAAGGAGATATCTCATTTATCCAATTATCTTACGCCTGAATAAATTGTTCACGGCAATGTATTGGCACCGGTTTCGCAGAGAAGTATCGTGTTATTTAAGTATGTCAGGGCGTTGACATCCCAGCAATGGCCGCTATGATGTGACGCGTCTCCGTACCCGGCCCGCCGAGGCCAGGCACGTGGGGAATGAACCGCTCACTGCGGCGGCGAAGGCGGCGGCGAAAGGGTCCGGCGGCTAATTGACACCAGCTGACACCAGCGGCGGAGGGGAGGGGAGCCGGCTCGGGCGCATAAACACTGTGGGACGGACGTTGAAGATATGTTTCGAAGAGTTAAAGTTGTAGATGTTTTCAGTTATAGGGAATTATACGCGGAATTGTTGAAAATGGATATAAATATGACGGACTAGCCAATGGCCCTAACATAAGTTTACCTGGGACAACACTAGCGACGTACATACATACATACACACACACACACACACACACACACACACACACACACACACACACACGCGCGCGCACACACACGCACGCACGCACGCACGCCGGCGCGCACGCACGCACGAACGCACACGCTCACGCTCACGCTCACGCTCTCGCTCACACACGCACGCACGCACGCACGCACGCACACACGCACACACGCACACACGCACACACGCACACACACACACACACACACACACACACACACACACACACACACACACACCTACACACACACACACACACACACACACACACACACACACACACACACACACACACACACACACACACACACACACACACACACACACACACACACACACACACACACACACACACACACACACACACACACACACACACACACACACACACACACACACACACACACACACACACACACACACACACACACACACACACACACACACACACACACACACACACACACACACACACACACACACACATACACACATACATACATACACATACACACACACACACACACACACACACACACACACACACACACACACACACACACACACACACACACACACACGCATCGGACAGGTATGCGTATACACACCGGCGGGCACAAGTACGTCTATGCACGCATGAAGGCGTATGACGCCCATCCGTTCATGCCTACAAACATACACTCGCATACGTATATACTCACGCGTTTACATGCAGGGGGGCGCGTGATTTCCAAAGTCGAAACCCACTGACGTCGAACACGCGAGGGAGATTGGAGAATCAAGGAATGACAAGCTTCGATGAGGACGATTTAATCCTAGCCGGGAAACGAGGTTGGTATGTGCTACGCCCCTGTGTGTATTTTGACTCTGCTGATAACGGTTGGTTCGCTGACGGGTTTGGGTAATCATCAAACGAGGGAGGTATGCGGGAGGTTAATGTCGGGCGCCCAGGAGGGACAAAGTAAGTAAGTTGTTTTGATAGTGGAATCGTTCCCGAGCCAGGACGTTTGACCAGTTGTGCCGCTGGAGTGAGGTGGTTTGGGCGAGGGATTGTCCCGCCGGAAAGGAGATCGGTGGTTAAGATGTGAGAAGCTGGTGCTGATGGGTGAGGGGGTGCCGCCCGAGAGGAGGAGATATATGTCCATCGAGGGAGACCTGTGATGTACGCCGAACGATCAGGCCGACCATGGCGCTTTGTATCGCAACGTGCAGCTCTTGTTCTCCCGACTTTCGGATGAAAATATAGGTTATGTCCATCGCAAAGTTACTCAGGTGGTGCCGGCCAACCGGGTGGCGCTAACTCGAACGAGATCGCGACGTGCGGAGGTGTTAGGATCAGTGGCGGCGCGGGGAGGGGTGATTGCCTCCATGCGACTGAACAGGTCCATCGCGCTGGCCAGGTGATTGCAATAAGTCAGCAAGCGAATGCAGCTGCAACTTAGCCAAGTAGCTCTGAGCAGTGCGACCGCGGAATTTTATTAGGTTGTGGAAACGGGTTAAGAAGAAGCGATTAAGCGGCGCAGTAAGACGATATGTTCTGGGGGTAAGAGAGCGGAGCCGCGAACCATGGAGGGTGAGCGGCGGCCGAATCTACGTCACATGGCGGGACGGCAAAAGAGGAAATTACCGGGAGGATTAAAGGAAAAAGCGGAGAACCCCACCCGGTCAAGGTCTCTCACCCGTAATTAATAACACCACTGGAGGGCAGTAGACGGAAGAGGGAGATACCGGGGCGTCAACCCGTGCATTTGGATTAGTGTTTGAGAGGAGGATAAGTGGGAGCGAGAAGCAATGACTGTATGCCAGAATAACCGATTAAGTTAAGGACCAGTGGGAGAATTGACGCTCAGCGATCAATTATAGGTGAGGAGCCTGTTAAGGTCGGGGAGATAGTGGTGGGATTGTATTTGTTGGGGTTGGGACCAGGATGATTTGGGGGCGGATCATGGGAGCCGATACGGGGAAGGGATGCCGCGACGGATCATCTGTCGGGACATACTCCGGTAGACTCTGTCGAGGGAGACCCTGTCCTAATATCCACCAATTACCGAACTCCACATACCATCTTGGTATAATTTATATCCGAGCAGTGAGAGGCCTATATGTTGACTGACGAATGGCCAGCCTCATCAAAAATATTATGTACGAGTCCGGGCAGCGCAATTGCAACTGTTTGAAATTCATATGCTTTCGCGGGTATTCTGAAGAAAAAAACGCGAAAAACAGCGGGTCGATGTTGCTGTAAATCGATCCGGGAGGTTAAGAAACCCCCGCTTGCAAATTTTCGAAATGTTGCAAAATGTTGCAAAATGTTGCAATATGCTCTAAATATTGCAAATGAAGTCCCAGAGCGCTGATTTTAACGTCATTGCAATCAGCGGCCCGATCGGGTCCAGAAGATAATTTTACAGAAAAGGAAGTTTTTTATTGACTTTTTTGTGCAATTTTTGAAATGATGCAATGTTGCAAAGCCCGATTGCACGCTACATAATTGGAGCCCAACGCGGGGCATGGCCAGGTCGTTATCAACACGAAGTCAGCAGAGTTGCACATACCCATGAACCCAAGAAGATCTTGCAAGAATAGTACTCTCGGAGAGGATGGAAGTACTGAAAACGTCAATGTCGGGACGAGACGACGATAGTTGCAACGTAGGACGGCGACACGCATGCTATAGCGGTGATGTCTTGTCTGGGAAGAAGATGCGAGTAGGCGAACGAATTGTCAAAAGAGAGAAGATGCAACTTTCAACGAATCACAGGACACCGGAAGAGGAGGTCGGATTACCGCTGATCCACGAGAGATATCCCTAACGATTCAAGAATGAAGTCACCGAGATAAGCCTGCTTGAAGACAATACTGACGAGTGATGGAAGAAATGCAGCAATGTTGCAAGGACTAGAAAGAAGCGGCAACCAGATGCAATGGAAATAATAATTGGGAAGCGCGCCCGTACGGTAAAAGTGCAGGAGGCAATTCACCAAAGTGGCAGATCAATGAGCGCGTATCAACCTTCAGCAACGGCCACTACCGTCACCGCAGCCACCGCTATCGTGCCGCCCGGCTGGTTGCTGTCGCTGCCGCTGAGAGCCTTCGCAGCCGCTGACGACGGTAGTCGCCGGCAGGCCGCTGTCGCCGTTACTAACGGCTGCAACTGCCGCTGACGATACCGCGACTGCTGACATCTGCCACTGCCAATGCCGCTGATGGCGGCCGCTGCCGCGGGCGGCTGTCACGGCCGTTGACGACTGGGGTCGCCCGGCGGGCCGCTGTCGCCCGGCTGACCGATGACAGCGGCCGGCTGCCGCAGGCAGTTACCGCTGCCGCGGGCCGCCGCCATTACCACCGATGACCGCAGCTGACGACTACAGCGGCTGCTGACGTCTGCCACTACCGGTGCCGCGGACAGCTGCGGCCGTCGTCGACAGCTGTCACTGCCGCGGGCCGCTGCCATTACCACCGATGACCGCAGCTGACGACTACAGCGGCTGCTGACGTCTGCCACTACCGGTGCCGCGGACAGCTGCGGCCGTCGCCGACAGCTGTCACTACCGCAGGCAGTTACCGCTGCCGCGGGCCGCCGCCATTACCACCGATGACCGCAGCTGACGACTACAGCGGCTGCTAACGTCTGCCGATAGCGGTGCCGCGGACAGCTGCGGCCGTCGCCGACAGCTGTCACTGCCGCTGCCGCAGGCGGCTGCTGCTGCCGCGGGCTGCTGGCGCTGCCGCAGACAGCAACTGCTGCCGCTGACAGACCACCCGGTTGGCGGCAGTCGCTGCCCTTGCGAATTGATTAATGTGTGCCATTGGGTTATGTAAATATGTTTTAAGGGTAGGATATTGAGGGAACATTAGTGGTAGGCCGTGTGTGTAGCCCAGGACGGGAACTGTTCATAACGACGGATGCGCTAATGACATCGGGGGGATATTGTCTGGAGCGGGTAGGGTAAATTTCCACGTCTCGGGGGTGACTAATGTGCTTTCCCCAGGATAATCGGCCTATAAATACCGCGGACCCTTCATCCTCCCATCGCACGTCATCCCTAGCAGGGCCAGGCAGTGCAGGCGCAGCCGGAACGAAATAACGACAGAAGAACCAAGAAGGGATATGCAACCATTTTACCGGCGCTCAACCATGAGGATGGACCCACCCGTTCAAGTATAAGAGCAGTTTGGAACAAGCGAGTCGCGGGATAAATCAAAAATTGTGGAGACACAATTAAAAGAAAGGGGTCTTAATGTAACGATGCTTACATTTTTTGGTTCGGACTACAGCTAAATTTTCCGCTGCTCAGCACCTGAACCTGGGCGATGGTCGCAGATATGATACAAATGCCGTCAGCCGTGTTTCGAGAAGAAACAAATTCATTAGCCGACCAGTCTTGCCATCCAAGACGTGTAAACACCGCCAGAAGGTCAGCGACACCCGACCCTCCCACCCCTCCTCCCCATCCCACTTGCCGACAAGGCCGCGTGCCGTCCCCCAGACGCACCTGTATATACCCACCCCTCCCCCCGTTCGAAGGGGGCCTTAGCAGAGTGAGAGACAGAGGAGCCGGCTGGCAGCCGCTGTCGGCCACCAGCCCTGTCACCCGACAGCCGCCTGTCACCTGCCCCCTGCCATCCGCCGGCACGTCGTCCACCGGAGTCGCGTAAACAAAAACAAAACGCCGGCGGGCCCTTTCTCCCACCTCCCCCTCCCCTCCCCCAATGCTCCTGCCCGGCCTGACATATACAGTCACCTCCCAGATCATCAGGTGGCCAGATGAGCCGCCAGCCCCCATCCACAGAGGACCGAGCCGGAAATCTGCCGCGGGGCGCGCAACAACAAACAAACCAGAGCAGCTGGACAACCAGAGTCACCTCCAGACGCCGGACACCTGCCAGGCCATCATCTGTCGGATGTATAAACACAGCCAAGGGGTCGGAGTGAGCCTCCCTCTCTACCCCACTTCCGACTAGGCAGATGCCAAATACCCGGCGGTCAAGCGGGGCAGGACATCTGTCCGCGACGCGAGGAGGGAGCGTCG
>JAXIVJ010002475.1:105000-108876 GCA_036785665.1 Chirona hameri
CGGAGAGGATGGAAGTACTGAAAACGTCAATGTCGGGACGAGACGACGATTGTTGCAACGTAGGACGGCGACACGCATGCTATAGCGGTGATGTCTTGTCTGGGAAGAAGATGCGAGTAGGCGAACGAATTGTCAAAAGAGAGAAGATGCAACTTTCAACGAATCACACGACACCGGAAGAGGAGGTCGGATTACCGCTGATCCACGAGAGATATCCCTAACGATTCAAGAATGAAGTCACCGAGATAAGCCTGCTTGAAGACAATACTGACGAGTGATGGAAGAAATGTAGCAATGTTGCAAGGACTAGAAAGAAGCGGCAACCAGAGGCAATGGAAATAATAATTGGGAAGCGCGCCCGTACGGTAAAAGTGCAGGAGGCAATTCACCAAAGTGGCAGATCAATGAGCGCGTATCAACCTTCAGCAACGGCCACTACCGTCACCGCAGCCACTGCTATCGTGCCGCCCGGCTGGTTGCTGTCGCTGCCGCTGAGAGCCTTCGCAGCCGCTGACGACGGTAGTCGCCGGCAGGCCGCTGTCGCCGTTACTAACGGCTGCAACTGCCGCTGACGATACCGCGACTGCTGACATCTGCCACTGCCAATGCCGCTGATGGCGGCCGCTGCCGCGGGCGGCTGTCACGGCCGTTGACGACTGGGGTCGCCCGGCGGGCCGCTGTCGCCCGGCTGACCGATGACAGCGGCCGGCTGCCGCAGGCAGTTACCGCTGCCGCGGGCCGCCGCCATTACCACCGATGACCGCAGCTGACGACTACAGCGGCTGCTGACGTCTGCCGATAGCGGTGCCGCGGACAGCTGCGGCCGTCGCCGACAGCTGTCACTGCCGCTGCCGCAGGCGGCTGCTGCTGCCGCGGGCTGCTGGCGCTGCCGCAGACAACAACTGCTGCCGCTGACAGACCACCCGGTTGGCGGCAGTCGCTGCCCTTGCGAATTGATTAATGTGTGCCATTGGGTTATGTAAATATGTTTTAAGGGTAGGATATTGAGGGAACATTAGTGGTAGGCCGTGTGTGTAGCCCAGGACGGGAACTGTTCATAACGACGGATGCGCTAATGACATCGGGGGGATATTGTCTGGAGCGGGTAGGGTAAATTTCCACGTCTCGGGGGTGACTAATGTGCTTTCCCCAGGATAATCGGCCTATAAATACCGCGGACCCTTCATCCTCCCATCGCACGTCATCCCTAGCAGGGCCAGGCAGTGCAGGCGCAGCCGGAACGAAATAACGACAGAAGAACCAAGAAGGGATATGCAACCATTTTACCGGCGCTCAACCATGAGGATGGACCCACCCGTTCAAGTATAAGAGCAGTTTGGAACAAGCGAGTCGCGGGATAAATCAAAAATTGTGGAGACACAATTAAAAGAAAGGGGTCTTAATGTAACGATGCTTACATTTTTTGGTTCGGACTACAGCTAAATTTTCCGCTGCTCAGCACCTGAACCTGGGCGATGGTCGCAGATATGATACAAATGCCGTCAGCCGTGTTTCGAGAAGAAACAAATTCATTAGCCGACCAGTCTTGCCATCCAAGACGTGTAAACACCGCCAGAAGGTCAGCGACACCCGACCCTCCCACCCCTCCTCCCCATCCCACTTGCCGACAAGGCCGCGTGCCGTCCCCCAGACGCACCTGTATATACCCACCCCTCCCCCCGTTCGAAGGGGGCCTTAGCAGAGTGAGAGACAGAGGAGCCGGCTGGCAGCCGCTGTCGGCCACCAGCCCTGTCACCCGACAGCCGCCTGTCACCTGCCCCCTGCCATCCGCCGGCACGTCGTCCACCGGAGTCGCGTAAACAAACAAAAAAACGCCGGCGGGCCCTTTCTCCCACCTCCCCCTCCCCTCCCCCAATGCTCCTGCCCGGCCTGACATATAGAGTCACCTCCCAGATCATCAGGTGGCCAGATGAGCCGCCAGCCCCCATCAACAGAGGACCGAGCCGGAAATCTGCCGCGGGGCGCGCAACAACAAACAAACCAGAGCAGCTGGACAACCAGAGTCACCTCCAGACGCCGGACACCTGCCAGGCCATCATCTGTCGGATGTATAAACACAGCCAAGGGGTCGGAGTGAGCCTCCCTCTCTACCCCACTTCCGACTAGGCAGATGCCAAATACCCGGCGGTCAAGCGGGGCAGGACATCTGTCCGCGACGCGAGGAGGGAGCGTCACAAGACCGGGCCCTGGACTTACACCACTAACAAGATGCGAAAACGCAAAATCCCGGCCTGCCGATCGGCTGATAAACAAACCACCGAGGCCATATCAACACCTAAGGAGGCTGGCCGGATGAGAGCGCCAGATGGAGGCAAGATGACTCGAGGACCCAGCCGGCGGCCACAAGACCGCCATACAACTCGGGGGCCACCCATGAGGTTGGAAGGCAGCCGGGTAGACGGAAATAACTGCGATATATAACGGGCAGAGGTGGTTAGCAAAAGAGCAGTGAGACCGGGAGGAGAACCTGGGACAGTCGCGCCGGGTGGAGAACCTGGGGCAGTGGCACCGGGAGGAGACTCTGGGAGAGTCGCACCAGCAGGGAGATAAGCGCCGGAGGGCCTCGCCAGCAGTCGTGATGGGGACGGAGTCAATACGCGCCGGACAAGTCATGCACGGCCCATTGAGATCAACAGTGCAGTGATGTCAGCCTTTTGAGACTGATGGAGCGGCCCGGTGATTGACTGAGTGCTGAGACGGACGCCGCGGACCGGATGTCGGGGAGCCGTCGATCAACGCATCTGCCCGGGCTTCACCTGTCATAGTAAGGCCGCTGCTCATTCCCCGCCCGCACAATATCCAAATATCCACGGTCGTATATCCATCCTGCGTCGTACTTAACGGTCCTATGTTCGGACAGGCGATCTGGGGCGGTGGGGATTTCGGGCGGGAGGGACGGAACAGGGCAGACGGCCGGGATCTAATGACCCAGGGAAGGGATCTTTACCATGAGGAGGGGAGGGGTGAAGTGTGGATTTTGAGGAGGGGCGGGGACGGGAGTGTTATGGACTAGTTGATGGTGTGACGGACCAGCAGAGGAGAGCGGGGGAAATATGTGTCACGGGAGGGATGTAAATAAACTTTTCAGGCGCGCGACGTAGCTATTAATATGACATGTAACCGTACAGGTGAGGGGGATACTAAAGATGAAGGATTGCAGAGACGGATGTTGTCATTGAATTGAACGGAGTGATGATCGATGAGCCACAAGGCGGGATGGAGTCGGAACGGGTTTGGCGTGCCCGAGGAGCCTATTCCGTTTAACGTAAATTGACGCCGTCTCATTTTCAGTAAGAGACGGGCCTTGGGTAGCTATGAATGCACAGGAATGCTCGGCAAACTCTCGCGCCAAGTACGTATCATTATGAGTCTTCTTAACGCTGTGGTTATATAAGACATTGGATAAATGTTATTTGAGGACTTGTATTTGTCGACCGTACAATACTGTGTACGAAATGCCTTTCAGTTCGTATGTTTCAAAATACGAAAGATGATCCCCAGTGTAAGATATGCAGAACGCTCTTCATTTCGTTGGTGGAAAGCCGTCAACCGAATATCTCTTCTGAACTCATAAATATTTGTCCGTATGCACTAAAATTTAAGTCAAAGTTTTAGGTAAATCTTGGTTTTAATTATTTTTCGTTGAATGTATACGAACCGATTGGCAAGCTCATTGTCAGTAGACACGTTTGATTTGAGAGTAGCTGCTAGCAAGCTATCGGCAGGTTCAAAGTTACTGTATATGATGCTTCTACATAAACACATTTAAATCATAAACTTAACTGCAACTCAACGTTTGTAAGGAGATATCTCATTTATCCAATTATCTTACGCCTGAATAAATTGTTCACGGCA
>JAXIVJ010002476.1:20000-22500 GCA_036785665.1 Chirona hameri
ATCATCATCATCATCATCATCATCATCATCATCATCATCATCATCATCATCATCATCATCATCATCATCATCATCATCATCATCATCATCATCATCATCATCATCATCATCATCATCATCATCATCATCATCATCATCATCATCATCATCATCATCATCATCATCATCATCATCATCATCATCATCATCATCATCATCATCATCATCATCATCATCATCATCATCATCATCATCATCATCATCATCATCATCATCATCATCATCATCATCATCATCATCATCATCATCATCATCATCATCATCATCATCATCATCATCATCATCATCATCATCATCATCATCATCATCATCATCATCATCATCATCATCATCATCATCATCATCATCATGCCCGGAGGCGGTGTTGTACCGCCTCCGGGCATACCACAAAGCCTCCGGGCATACAACACCGCCTCCGGGCATACTACACCGCCTCCGGGCATACCACACCGCCTCCGGGCATACAACACCGCCTCCGGGCATACAACACCGCCTCCGGGCATACTACACCGCCTCCGGGCATACCACACCGCCTCCGGGCATACCACACCGCCTCCGGGCATACCACACCGCCTCCGGGCATACCACACCGCCTCCGGGCATACCACACCGCCTCCGGGCATACCACACCGTCTCACGTCATCATCAGCAACATCATCAGCAACATCATCAGCAACATCATCAGCAACATCACCAGCAACATCATCATCAACATCATCAGCAACATCATCAGCAACATCATCAGCAACATCATCAGCAACATCATCAGCAACATCACCAGCAACATCACCAGAAACATCATCATCAACATCATCAGCAACATCATCAGCAACACCATCAGCAACATCATCATCAACATCATCATCAACATCATCATCAACATCAACATCAACATCATCATCAACATCATCATCAACATCATCATCAACATCATCATCAACATCATCATCAACATCATCATCAACATCATCATCAACATCATCATCAACATCATCAGCAACATCATCCGCAACATAATCAGCAACATCACCAGCAACATCATCAGCAACATCCTCAGCAACATCATCATCAACATCACCAGCAACATCATCAACAACATCATCATCAGCAACATCACCCTCAGCAACATCATCCTCAGCAACATCATCATCAGCAACATCATCATCAGCAACATCATCATCAGCAACATCCTCATCAGCAACATCATCATCAGCAACATCATCCTCAGCAACATCATCATCAGCAACATCCTCATCAGCATCATCATCATCATCATCATCATCATCATCATCATCATCATCATCATCATCATCATGCCCGGAGGCGGTGTTGTACCGCCTCCGGGCATACCACACCGCCTCCGGGCATACAACACCGCCTCCGGGCATACTACACCGCCTCCGGGCATACCACACCGCCTCCGGGCATACAACACCGCCTCCGGGCATACAACACCGCCTCCGGGCATACTACACCGCCTCCGGGCATACCACACCGCCTCCGGGCATACCACACCGCCTCCGGACATACCACACCGCCTCCGGGCATACCACATCGTCTCACGTCATCATCAGCAACATCATCAGCAACATCATCAGCAACATCATCAGCAACATCACCAGCAACATCATCATCAACATCATCAGCAACATCATCAGTAACATCATCATCAACATCATCATCAACATTACCAGCAACATCATCATCGACATCATCAGCAACATCATCAGCAACATCATCATCAACATCATCATCAACATCATCATCAACATCATCATCAACATCATCATCAACATCAACATCAACATCATCATCAACATCATCATCAACATCATCATCAACATCATGATCAACATCATCATCAACATCATCAACAACATCATCATCAACATCATCATCAACATCATCATCAACATCATCATCAACATCATCATCAACATCATCATCAACATCATCATCAACATCATCAGCAACATCCTCAGCAACATCATCATCAACATCACCAGTAACATCATCGACAACATCATCATCAACATCACCAGTAACATCATCGACAACATCATCATCAGCAACATCATCATCAGCAACATCATCATCAGCAACATCCTCATCAGCATCATCATCATCATCATCATCATCATCATCATCATCATCATCATCATCATGCCCGGAGGCGGTGTTGTACCGCCTCCGGGCATACTACACCGCCTCCGGGCATACCACACCGCCTCCGGGCATACAACACCGCCTCTGGGCATACAACACCGCCTCCGGGCTTACTACACCGCCTCCGGGCATACCACACCGCCTCCGGGCATACCACACCGCCTCCGGGCATACCACACCGCCTCCGGGCATACCACACCGTCTCACGTCATCATCAGCAACATCATCAGCAACATCATCAGCAACATCATCAGCAACATCACCAGCAACATCATCATCAACATCATCAGCAACA
>JAXIVJ010002476.1:30000-32500 GCA_036785665.1 Chirona hameri
TCATCAGCAACATCATCAGCAACATCATCAGCAACATCATCAGCAACATCACCAGCAACATCATCATCAACATCATCAGCAACATCATCAACAACATCATCAGCAACATCATCAGCAACATCATCAGCAACATCACCAGCAACATCATCATCAACATCATCAGCAACATCATCAGCAACATCATCAGCAACATCATCAGCAACATCATCATCATCATCATCATCAACATCATCATCAACATCATCATCAACATCATCATCAACATCAACATCAACATCATCATCAACATCATCATCAACATCATCATCAACATCATCATCAACATCATCATCAACATCATCATCAACATCATCATCAACATCATCATCAACATCATCATCAACATCATCATCAACATCATCAGCAACATCATCAGCAACATCATCATCAACATCACCAGCAACATCATCAACAACATCATCATCAGCAACATGATCATCAGCAACATCATCATCAGCAACATCCTCATCAGCAACACCATCATCAGCAACATCATCCTCAGCAACATCATCATCAGCAACATCCTCATCAGCAACATCATCATCATCATCATCATCATCATCATCATCATCATCATCATCATGCCCGGAGGCGGTGTTGTACCGCCTCCGGGCATACCACACCGCCTCCGGGCATACAACACCGCCTCCGGGCATACTACACCGCCTCCGGGCATACCACACCGCCTCCGGGCATACAACACCGCCTCCGGGCATACAACACCGCCTCCGGGCATACCACACCGCCTCTGGGCATACCACACCGCCTCCGGGCATACCACACCGCCTCCGGGCATACCACACCGTCTCACGTCATCATCAGCAACATCATCAGCAACATCATCAGCAACATCATCAGCAACATCACCAGCAACATCATCATCAACATCATCAGCAACATCATCAGCAACATCATCAGCAACATCATCAGCAACATCATCAGCAACATCATCAGCAACATCATCAGCAACATCAACATCAACATCATCATCAACATCACCAGCAACATCATCATCGACATCAACATCAACATCAACATCAACATCATCATCAACATCATCATCAACATCATCATCAACATCATGATCAACATCATCATCAACATCATCATCAACATCATCATCAACATCATCATCAACATCATCATCAACATCATCATCAACATCATCATCAACATCATCATCAACATCATCAGCAACATCCTCAGCAACATCATCATCAACATCACCAGCAACATCATCAACAACATCATCATCAGCAACATCATCCTCAGCAACATCATCATCAGCAACATCCTCATCAGCAGCATCATCATCAGCAACATCAACCTCATCATCATCATCATCATCATCATCATCATCATCATCATCATCATCATCATCATCATCATCATCATCATCATCATCATCATCATCATCATCATCATCATCATCATCATCATCATCATCATCATCATCATGCCCGGAGGCGGTGTTGTACCGCCTCCGGGCATACCACACCGCCTCCGGGCATACAACACCGCCTCCGGGCATACTACACCGCCTCCGGGCATACCACACCGCCTCCGGGCATACAACACCGCCTCCGTGCATACAACACCGCCTCCGGGCATACTACACCGCCTCCGGGCATACCACACCGCCTCCGGGCATACCACACCGTCTCACGTCATCATCACCAACATCATCAGCAACATCATCAGCAACATCATCAGCAACATCATCAGCAACATCATCAGCAACATCATCAGCAACATCATTAGCAGCATCATCAGCAACATCACCAGCAACATCATCATCAACATCATCAGCAACATCATCAGCAACATCATCATCAACATCATCATCAACATCATCATCAACATCATCATCAACATCATCATCAACATCATCAGCAACATCCTCAGCAACATCATCATCAACATCACCAGCAACATCCTCAGCAACATCATCATCAGCAACATCATCATCATCAACATCATCATCAACCTCATCATCAACATCATCATCAACATCGTCATCAACATCATCATCAACATCATCATCAACATCATCAGCAACATCATCATCATCACCAGCAACATCATCAACAACATCATCATCATCAACATCATCATCAGCAACATCATCATCAGCAACATCCTCATCAGCAACATCATCATCAGCAACATCATCCTCAGCAACATCATCATCAGCAACATCATCATCAGCAACATCATCATCATCATCATCATCATCATCATCATCATCATCATCATCATCATCATCATCATCATCATCATCATCATCATCATCATCATCATCATCATCATCATCATCATCATCATCATCATCATCATCATCATCATCATCATCATCAGCATCATCATCATCATCATCATCATCATCATGATGCCCGGAGGCGGTGTTGTACCGCCGTCGGGCATACCACACCGCCTCCGGACATACAACACCGCCTCCGGG
>JAXIVJ010002476.1:37500-45000 GCA_036785665.1 Chirona hameri
CTTACTACACCGCCTCCGGGCATACCACACCGCCTCCGGGCATACCACACCGCCTCCGGGCATACCACACCGCCTCCGGGCATACCACACCGTCTCACGTCATCATCAGCAACATCATCAGCAACATCATCAGCAACATCATCAGCAACATCACCAGCAACATCATCATCAACATCATCAGCAACATCATCAACAACATCATCAGCAACATCATCAGCAACATCATCAGCAACATCACCAGCAACATCATCATCAACATCATCAGCAACATCATCAGCAACATCATCAGCAACATCATCAGCAACATCATCATCATCATCATCATCAACATCATCATCAACATCATCATCAACATCATCATCAACATCAACATCAACATCATCATCAACATCATCATCAACATCATCATCAACATCATCATCAACATCATCATCAACATCATCATCAACATCATCATCAACATCATCATCAACATCATCATCAACATCATCATAAACATCATCAGCAACATCATCAGCAACATCATCATCAACATCACCAGCAACATCATCAACAACATCATCATCAGCAACATGATCATCAGCAACATCATCATCAGCAACATCCTCATCAGCAACACCATCATCAGCAACATCATCCTCAGCAACATCATCATCAGCAACATCCTCATCAGCAACATCATCATCATCATCATCATCATCATCATCATCATCATCATCATCATGCCCGGAGGCGGTGTTGTACCGCCTCCGGGCATACCACACCGCCTCCGGGCATACAACACCGCCTCCGGGCATACTACACCGCCTCCGGGCATACCACACCGCCTCCGGGCATACAACACCGCCTCCGGGCATACAACACCGCCTCCGGGCATACCACACCGCCTCTGGGCATACCACACCGCCTCCGGGCATACCACACCGCCTCCGGGCATACCACACCGTCTCACGTCATCATCAGCAACATCATCAGCAACATCATCAGCAACATCATCAGCAACATCACCAGCAACATCATCATCAACATCATCAGCAACATCATCAGCAACATCATCAGCAACATCATCAGCAACATCATCAGCAACATCATCAGCAACATCATCAGCAACATCAACATCAACATCATCATCAACATCACCAGCAACATCATCACCGACATCAACAGCAACATCATCAGCAACATCATCAGCAACATCATCAGCAACATCATCAGCAACATCACCAGCAACATCATCATCAACATCATCAGCAACATCATCAACAACATCATCAGCAACATCATCAGCAACATCATCAGCAACATCACTAGCAACATCATCATCAACATCATCAGCAACATCATCAGCAACATCATCAGCAACATCATCAGCAACATCATCATCAACATCATCATCAACATCATCATCAACATCATCATCATCATCATCTTCATCATCATGCCCGGAGGCGGTGTTGTATCGCCTCCGGGCATACCACACCGCCTCCGGGCATACAACACCGCCTCCGGGCATACTACACCGCCTCCGGGCATACCACACCGCCTCCGGGCATACAACACCGCCTCCGGGCATACTACACCGCCTCCGGGCATACCACACCGCCTCCGGGCATACCACACCGCCTCCGGGCATACCACACCGCCTCCGGGCATACCACACCGTCTCACGTTATCATCAGCAACATCATCAGCAACATCATCAGCAACATCATCATCAACATCACCAGCAACATCATCAACAACATCATCATCAGCAACATCATCCTCAGCAACATCATCATCAGCAACATCCTCATCAGCAACATCATCATCAGCAACATCATCCTCATCATCATCATCATCATCATCATCATCATCATCATCATCATCATCATCATCATCATCATCATCATCATCATCATCATCATCATCATCATCATCATCATCATCATCATCATCATCATCATCATCATCATCATCATCATCATCATCATCATCATCATCATCATCATCATCATGCCCGGAGGGGGTGTTGTACCGCCTCCGGGCATACCACACCGCCTCCGGGCATACAACACCGCCTACGGGCATACTACAGCGCCTCCGGGCATACCACACCGCCTCCGGGCATACAACACCGCCTCCGGGCATACAACACCGTCTCCGGGCATACTACACCGCCTCCGGGCATACCACACCGCCTCCGGGCATACCACACCGCCTCCGGGCATACCACACCGTCTCACGTCATCATCAGCAACATCATCAGCAACATCATCAGCAACATCATCAGCAACATCACCAGCAACATCATCATCAACATCATCAGCAACATCATCAGCAACATCACCAGCAACATCATCATCAACATCATCAGCAACATCATCAGCAACATCATCAGCAACATCATCAGCAACATCACCAGCAACATCACCAGCAACATCATCATCAACATCATCATCAACATCATCAGCAACATCATCAGCAACATCATCATCAACATCATCATCAACATCATCATCAACATCATCATCAACATCAACATCAACATCATCATCAACATCATCATCAACATCATCATCAACATCATCATCAACATCATCATCAACATCATCATCAACATCATCATCAACATCATCATCAACATAATCATCAACATCATCATCAACATCATCATCAACATCATCATCAACATCATCAGCAACACCATCAGCAACATCATCAACATCACCAGCAACATCATCAACAACATCATCATCAGCAACATCATCATCAGCAACATCATCATCAGCAACATCATCATCAGCAACATCATCATCAGCAACATCATCCTCAGTAACATCATAATCAGCAACATCATCATCAGCAACATCATCATCATCATCATCATCATCATCATCATCATCATCATTATCATCCTCATCATCATCATCATCATCATCATCATCAGCATCATCATCATCATCATCATCATCATCATCGTCATCATCATCATCATCATCATCATCATCATCATCATCATCATCATCATCATCATTATCATTATCATCATCATGCCCGGAGGCGGTGTTGTACCGCCTCCGGGCATACCACACCGCCTCCGGGCATACAACACCGCCTCCGGGCATACTACACCGCCTCCGGGCATACCACACCGCCTCCGGGCATACAACACCGCCTCCGGGCATACAACACCGCCTCCGGGCTTACTACACCGCCTCCGGGCATACCACACCGCCTCCGGGCATACCACACCGCCTCCGGGCATACCACACCGCCTCCGGGCATACCACACCGTCTCACGTCATCATCAGCAACATCATCAGCAACATCATCAGCAACATCATCAGCAACATCACCAGCAACATCATCATCAACATCATCAGCAACATCATCAACAACATCATCAGCAACATCATCAGCAACATTATCAGCAAAATCACCAGCAACATCATCATCAACATCATCAGCAACATCATCAGCAACATCATCAGCAACATCATCATCAACATCATCATCAACATCATCATCAACATCATCATCAACATCATCATCAACATCAACATCAACATCAACATCATCATCAACATCATCATCAACATCATCATCAACATTATCATCAACATCATCATCAACATCATCATCAACATCATCATCAACATCATCATCAACATCATCATCAACATCATCATCAACATCATCATCAACATCATCATAAACATCATCAGCAACATCATCAGCAACATCATCATCAACATCACCAGCAACATCATCAACAACATCATCATCAGCAACATGATCATCAGCAACATCATCATCAGCAACATCCTCATCAGCAACATCATCATCAGCAACATCATCCTCAGCAACATCATCATCAGCAACATCCTCATCAGCAACATCATCATCATCATCATCATCATCATCATCATCATCATCATCATCATCATGCCCGGAGGCGGTGTTGTACCGCCTCCGGGCATACCACACCGCCTCCGGGCATACAACACCGCCTCCGGGCATACTACACCGCCTCCGGGCATACCACACCGCCTCCGGGCATACAACACCGCCTCCGGGCATACAACACCGCCTCCGGGCATACCACACCGCCTCTGGGCATACCACACCGCCTCCGGGCATACCACACCGCCTCCGGGCATACCACACCGTCTCACGTCATCATCAGCAACATCATCAGCAACATCATCAGCAACATCATCAGCAACATCACCAGCAACATCATCATCAACATCATCAGCAACATCATCAGCAACATCATCAGCAACATCACCAGCAACATCATCATCAACATCATCAGCAACATCATCAGCAACATCAACATCAACATCATCATCAACATCACCAGCAACATCATCATCGACATCAACATCAACATCAACATCAACATCATCATCAACATCATCATCAACATCATCATCAACATCATGATCAACATCATCATCAACATCATCATCAACATCATCATCAACATCATCATCAACATCATCATCAACATCATCATCAACATCATCATCAACATCATCATCAACATCATCAGCAACATCCTCAGCAACATCATCATCAACATCACCAGCAACATCATCAACAACATCATCATCAGCAACATCATCCTCAGCAACATCATCATCAGCAACATCCTCATCAGCAGCATCATCATCAGCAACATCAACCTCATCATCATCATCATCATCATCATCATCATCATCATCATCATCATCATCATCATCATCATCATCATCATCATCATCATCATCATCATCATCATCATCATCATCATCATCATCATCATCATCATCATCATCATCATCATGCCCGGAGGCGGTGTTGTACCGCCTCCGGGCATACCACACCGCCTCCGGGCATACAACACCGTCTCCGGGCATACTACACCGCCTCCGGGCATACCACACCGCCTCCGGGCATACTACACCGCCTCCGGGCATACCACACCGCCTCCGGGCATACCACACCGTCTCACGTCATCATCAGCAACATCATCAGCAACATCATCAGCAACATCATCAGCAACATCATCAACAACATCATCAGCAACATCATCAGCAACATCATCAGCAACATCATCAGCAACATCACCAGCAACATCATCATCAACATCATCAGCAACATCATCAGCAACATCATCATCAACATCATCATCAACATCATCATCAACATCATCATCAACATCATCATCAACATCATCAGCAACATCCTCAGCAACATCATCATCAACATCACCAGCAACATCCTCAGCAACATCATCATCAGCAACATCATCATCATCAACATCATCATCAACCTCATCATCAACATCATCATCAACATCGTCATCAACATCATCATCAACATCATCATCAACATCATCAGCAACATCATCATCATCACCAGCAACATCATCAACAACATCATCATCATCAACATCATCATCAGCAACATCATCATCAGCAACATCCTCATCAGCAACATCATCATCAGCAACATCATCCTCAGCAACATCATCATCAGCAACATCATCATCAGCAACATCATCATCATCATCATCATCATCATCATCATCATCATCATCATCATCATCATCATCATCATCATCATCATCATCATCATCATCATCATCATCATCATCATCATCATCATCATCATCATCATCATCATCATCAGCATCATCATCATCATCATCATCATCATCATGATGCCCGGAGGCGGTGTTGTACCGCCTCCGGGCATACCACACCGCCTCCGGGCATACAACACCGCCTCCGGGCATACTACATCGCCTCCGGGCATACCACACCGCCTCCGGGCATACAACACCGCCTCGGGGCATACAACACCGCCTCCGGGTATACTACACCGCCTCCGGGCATACCACACCGCCTCCGGGCACACCGCCACGTGCCCGGAGGCGGTGTGGTATGCCCGGAGGCGGTGTGGTATGCCCGGAGGCGGTGTTGTATGCCCGGAGGCGGTGTAGTATGCCCGGAGGCGGTGTTGTATGCCCGGAGGCGGTGTGGTATGCCCGGAGGCGGTACAACACCGCCTCCGGGCATGATGATGATGATGATGATGATGATGATTATGATGATGATGTTGCTGATGAGGATGTTGCTGATGATGATGTTGCTGAGGATGATGTTGCTGATCATCATCATCATCATCATCAACATCATCATCAACATCAACATCAACATCATCATCAACATCATCATCAACATCATCATCAACATCATCATCAACATCATCATCAACATAATCATCAACATCATCATCAACATCATCATCAACATCATCATCAACATCATCAGCAACATCATCAGCAACATCATCATCAACATCACCAGCAACATCATCAACAACATCATCATCAGCAACATCATCATCAGCAACATCATCAGCAACATCACCAGCAACATCATCATCAACATCATCAGCAACATCATCAGCAACATCATCAGCAACATCATCAGCAACATCATCATCAACATCATCATCAACATCATCATCAACATCATCATCATCATCATCTTCATCATCATGCCCGGAGGCGGTGTTGTATCGCCTCCGGGCATACCACACCGCCTCCGGGCATACAACACCGCCTCCGGGCATACTACACCGCCTCCGGGCATACCACACCGCCTCCGGGCATACAACACCGCCTCCGGGCATACTACACCGCCTCCGGGCATACCACACCGCCTCCGGGCATACCACACCGCCTCCGGGCATACCACACCGCCTCCGGGCATACCACACCGTCTCACGTCATCATCAGCAACATCATCAGCAACATCATCAGCAACATCATCATCAACATCACCAGCAACATCATCAACAACATCATCATCAGCAACATCATCCTCAGCAACATCATCATCAGCAACATCCTCATCAGCAACATCATCATCAGCAACATCATCCTCATCATCATCATCATCATCATCATCATCATCATCATCATCATCATCATCATCATCATCATCATCATCATCATCATCATCATCATCATCATCATCATCATCATCATCATCATCATCATCATCATCATCATCATCATCATCATCATCATCATCATCATCATCATCATCATCATCATCATCATGCCCGGAGGCGGTGTTGTACCGCCTCCGGGCATACCACACCGCCTCCGGGCATACAACACCGCCTACGGGCATACTACAGCGCCTCCGGGCATACCACACCGCCTCCGGGCATACAACACCGCCTCCGGGCTTACAACACCGTCTCCGGGCATACTACACCGCCTCCGGGCATACCACACCGCCTCCGGGCATACCACACCGCCTCCGGGCATACCACACCGTCTCACGTCATCATCAGCAACATCATCAGCAACATCATCAGCAACATCATCAGCAACATCACCAGCAACATCATCATCAACATCATCAGCAACATCATCAGCAACATCACCAGCAACATCATCATCAACATCATCAGCAACATCATCAGCAACATCATCAGCAACATCATCAGCAA
>JAXIVJ010002476.1:50000-62500 GCA_036785665.1 Chirona hameri
ATCGACATCATCAGCAACATCATCAGCAACATCATCATCAACATCATCATCAACATCATCATCAACATCATCATCAACATCATCATCAACATCATCATCAACATCATCATCAACATTACCAGCAACATCATCATCGACATCATCAGCAACATCATCAGCAACATCATCATCAACATCATCATCAACATCATCATCAACATCATCATCAACATCATCATCAACATCAACATCAACATCATCATCAACATCATCATCAACATCATCATCAACATCATGATCAACATCATCATCAACATCATCATCAACATCATCATCAACATCATCATCAACATCATCATCAACATCATCATCAACATCATCATCAACATCATCATCAACATCATCATCAACATCATCAGCAACATCCTCAGCAACATCATCATCAACATCACCAGTAACATCATCGACAACATCATCATCAACATCACCAGTAACATCATCGACAACATCATCATCAGCAACATCATCATCAGCAACATCATCATCAGCAACATCCTCATCAGCATCATCATCATCATCATCATCATCATCATCATCATCATCATCATCATCATCATCATGCCCGGAGGCGGTGTTGTACCGCCTCCGGGCATACTACACCGCCTCCGGGCATACCACACCGCCTCCGGGCATACAACACCGCCTCTGGGCATACAACACCGCCTCCGGGCTTACTACACCGCCTCCGGGCATACCACACCGCCTCCGGGCATACCACACCGCCTCCGGGCATACCACACCGCCTCCGGGCATACCACACCGTCTCACGTCATCATCAGCAACATCATCAGCAACATCATCAGCAACATCATCAGCAACATCACCAGCAACATCATCATCAACATCATCAGCAACATCATCAACAACATCATCAGCAACATCATCAGCAACATCATCAGCAACATCACCAGCAACATCATCATCAACATCATCAGCAACATCATCAGCAACATCATCAGCAACATCATCAGCAACATCATCATCATCATCATCATCAACATCATCATCAACATCATCATCAACATCATCATCAACATCAACATCAACATCATCATCAACATCATCATCAACATCATCATCAACATCATCATCAACATCATCATCAACATCATCATCAACATCATCATCAACATCATCATCAACATCATCATCAACATCATCATAAACATCATCAGCAACATCATCAGCAACATCATCATCAACATCACCAGCAACATCATCAACAACATCATCATCAGCAACATGATCATCAGCAACATCATCATCAGCAACATCCTCATCAGCAACACCATCATCAGCAACATCATCCTCAGCAACATCATCATCAGCAACATCCTCATCAGCAACATCATCATCATCATCATCATCATCATCATCATCATCATCATCATCATGCCCGGAGGCGGTGTTGTACCGCCTCCGGGCATACCACACCGCCTCCGGGCATACAACACCGCCTCCGGGCATACTACACCGCCTCCGGGCATACCACACCGCCTCCGGGCATACAACACCGCCTCCGGGCATACAACACCGCCTCCGGGCATACCACACCGCCTCTGGGCATACCACACCGCCTCCGGGCATACCACACCGCCTCCGGGCATACCACACCGTCTCACGTCATCATCAGCAACATCATCAGCAACATCATCAGCAACATCATCAGCAACATCACCAGCAACATCATCATCAACATCATCAGCAACATCATCAGCAACATCATCAGCAACATCATCAGCAACATCATCAGCAACATCATCAGCAACATCATCAGCAACATCAACATCAACATCATCATCAACATCACCAGCAACATCATCACCGACATCAACAGCAACATCATCAGCAACATCATCAGCAACATCATCAGCAACATCATCAGCAACATCACCAGCAACATCATCATCAACATCATCAGCAACATCATCAACAACATCATCAGCAACATCATCAGCAACATCATCAGCAACATCACTAGCAACATCATCATCAACATCATCAGCAACATCATCAGCAACATCATCAGCAACATCATCAGCAACATCATCATCAACATCATCATCAACATCATCATCAACATCATCATCATCATCATCTTCATCATCATGCCCGGAGGCGGTGTTGTATCGCCTCCGGGCATACCACACCGCCTCCGGGCATACAACACCGCCTCCGGGCATACTACACCGCCTCCGGGCATACCACACCGCCTCCGGGCATACAACACCGCCTCCGGGCATACTACACCGCCTCCGGGCATACCACACCGCCTCCGGGCATACCACACCGCCTCCGGGCATACCACACCGCCTCCGGGCATACCACACCGTCTCACGTTATCATCAGCAACATCATCAGCAACATCATCAGCAACATCATCATCAACATCACCAGCAACATCATCAACAACATCATCATCAGCAACATCATCCTCAGCAACATCATCATCAGCAACATCCTCATCAGCAACATCATCATCAGCAACATCATCCTCATCATCATCATCATCATCATCATCATCATCATCATCATCATCATCATCATCATCATCATCATCATCATCATCATCATCATCATCATGCCCGGAGGCGGTGTTGTACCGCCTCCGGGCATACCACACCGCCTCCGGGCATACAACACCGCCTACGGGCATACTACAGCGCCTCCGGGCATACCACACCGCCTCCGGGCATACAACACCGCCTCCGGGCATACAACACCGTCTCCGGGCATACTACACCGCCTCCGGGCATACCACACCGCCTCCGGGCATACCACACCGCCTCCGGGCATACCACACCGTCTCACGTCATCATCAGCAACATCATCAGCAACATCATCAGCAACATCATCAGCAACATCACCAGCAACATCATCATCAACATCATCAGCAACATCATCAGCAACATCACCAGCAACATCATCATCAACATCATCAGCAACATCATCAGCAACATCATCAGCAACATCATCAGCAACATCACCAGCAACATCACCAGCAACATCATCATCAACATCATCATCAACATCATCAGCAACATCATCAGCAACATCATCATCAACATCATCATCAACATCATCATCAACATCATCATCAACATCAACATCAACATCATCATCAACATCATCATCAACATCATCATCAACATCATCATCAACATCATCATCAACATCATCATCAACATCATCATCAACATCATCATCAACATAATCATCAACATCATCATCAACATCATCATCAACATCATCATCAACATCATCAGCAACACCATCAGCAACATCATCAACATCACCAGCAACATCATCAACAACATCATCATCAGCAACATCATCATCAGCAACATCATCATCAGCAACATCATCATCAGCAACATCATCATCAGCAACATCATCCTCAGTAACATCATAATCAGCAACATCATCATCAGCAACATCATCATCATCATCATCATCATCATCATCATCATCATCATTATCATCCTCATCATCATCATCATCATCATCATCATCAGCATCATCATCATCATCATCATCATCATCATCGTCATCATCATCATCATCATCATCATCATCATCATCATCATCATCATCATCATCATTATCATTATCATCATCATGCCCGGAGGCGGTGTTGTACCGCCTCCGGGCATACCACACCGCCTCCGGGCATACAACACCGCCTCCGGGCATACTACACCGCCTCCGGGCATACCACACCGCCTCCGGGCATACAACACCGCCTCCGGGCATACAACACCGCCTCCGGGCTTACTACACCGCCTCCGGGCATACCACACCGCCTCCGGGCATACCACACCGCCTCCGGGCATACCACACCGCCTCCGGGCATACCACACCGTCTCACGTCATCATCAGCAACATCATCAGCAACATCATCAGCAACATCATCAGCAACATCACCAGCAACATCATCATCAACATCATCAGCAACATCATCAACAACATCATCAGCAACATCATCAGCAACATTATCAGCAAAATCACCAGCAACATCATCATCAACATCATCAGCAACATCATCAGCAACATCATCAGCAACATCATCATCAACATCATCATCAACATCATCATCAACATCATCATCAACATCATCATCAACATCAACATCAACATCAACATCATCATCAACATCATCATCAACATCATCATCAACATTATCATCAACATCATCATCAACATCATCATCAACATCATCATCAACATCATCATCAACATCATCATCAACATCATCATCAACATCATCATCAACATCATCATAAACATCATCAGCAACATCATCAGCAACATCATCATCAACATCACCAGCAACATCATCAACAACATCATCATCAGCAACATGATCATCAGCAACATCATCATCAGCAACATCCTCATCAGCAACATCATCATCAGCAACATCATCCTCAGCAACATCATCATCAGCAACATCCTCATCAGCAACATCATCATCATCATCATCATCATCATCATCATCATCATCATCATCATCATGCCCGGAGGCGGTGTTGTACCGCCTCCGGGCATACCACACCGCCTCCGGGCATACAACACCGCCTCCGGGCATACTACACCGCCTCCGGGCATACCACACCGCCTCCGGGCATACAACACCGCCTCCGGGCATACAACACCGCCTCCGGGCATACCACACCGCCTCTGGGCATACCACACCGCCTCCGGGCATACCACACCGCCTCCGGGCATACCACACCGTCTCACGTCATCATCAGCAACATCATCAGCAACATCATCAGCAACATCATCAGCAACATCACCAGCAACATCATCATCAACATCATCAGCAACATCATCAGCAACATCATCAGCAACATCACCAGCAACATCATCATCAACATCATCAGCAACATCATCAGCAACATCAACATCAACATCATCATCAACATCACCAGCAACATCATCATCGACATCAACATCAACATCAACATCAACATCATCATCAACATCATCATCAACATCATCATCAACATCATGATCAACATCATCATCAACATCATCATCAACATCATCATCAACATCATCATCAACATCATCATCAACATCATCATCAACATCATCATCAACATCATCATCAACATCATCAGCAACATCCTCAGCAACATCATCATCAACATCACCAGCAACATCATCAACAACATCATCATCAGCAACATCATCCTCAGCAACATCATCATCAGCAACATCCTCATCAGCAGCATCATCATCAGCAACATCAACCTCATCATCATCATCATCATCATCATCATCATCATCATCATCATCATCATCATCATCATCATCATCATCATCATCATCATCATCATCATCATCATCATCATCATCATCATCATCATCATCATCATCATCATCATCATCATCATGCCCGGAGGCGGTGTTGTACCGCCTCCGGGCATACCACACCGCCTCCGGGCATACAACACCGTCTCCGGGCATACTACACCGCCTCCGGGCATACCACACCGCCTCCGGGCATACTACACCGCCTCCGGGCATACCACACCGCCTCCGGGCATACCACACCGTCTCACGTCATCATCAGCAACATCATCAGCAACATCATCAGCAACATCATCAGCAACATCATCAACAACATCATCAGCAACATCATCAGCAACATCATCAGCAACATCATCAGCAACATCACCAGCAACATCATCATCAACATCATCAGCAACATCATCAGCAACATCATCATCAACATCATCATCAACATCATCATCAACATCATCATCAACATCATCATCAACATCATCAGCAACATCCTCAGCAACATCATCATCAACATCACCAGCAACATCCTCAGCAACATCATCATCAGCAACATCATCATCATCAACATCATCATCAACCTCATCATCAACATCATCATCAACATCGTCATCAACATCATCATCAACATCATCATCAACATCATCAGCAACATCATCATCATCACCAGCAACATCATCAACAACATCATCATCATCAACATCATCATCAGCAACATCATCATCAGCAACATCCTCATCAGCAACATCATCATCAGCAACATCATCCTCAGCAACATCATCATCAGCAACATCATCATCAGCAACATCATCATCATCATCATCATCATCATCATCATCATCATCATCATCATCATCATCATCATCATCATCATCATCATCATCATCATCATCATCATCATCATCATCATCATCATCATCATCATCATCATCATCAGCATCATCATCATCATCATCATCATCATCATGATGCCCGGAGGCGGTGTTGTACCGCCTCCGGGCATACCACACCGCCTCCGGGCATACAACACCGCCTCCGGGCATACTACATCGCCTCCGGGCATACCACACCGCCTCCGGGCATACAACACCGCCTCCGGGCATACAACACCGCCTCCGGGTATACTACACCGCCTCCGGGCATACCACACCGCCTCCGGGCACACCGCCACGTGCCCGGAGGCGGTGTGGTATGCCCGGAGGCGGTGTGGTATGCCCGGAGGCGGTGTTGTATGCCCGGAGGCGGTGTAGTATGCCCGGAGGCGGTGTTGTATGCCCGGAGGCGGTGTGGTATGCCCGGAGGCGGTACAACACCGCCTCCGGGCATGATGATGATGATGATGATGATGATGATTATGATGATGATGTTGCTGATGAGGATGTTGCTGATGATGATGTTGCTGAGGATGATGTTGCTGATCATCATCATCATCATCATCAACATCATCATCAACATCAACATCAACATCATCATCAACATCATCATCAACATCATCATCAACATCATCATCAACATCATCATCAACATAATCATCAACATCATCATCAACATCATCATCAACATCATCATCAACATCATCAGCAACATCATCAGCAACATCATCATCAACATCACCAGCAACATCATCAACAACATCATCATCAGCAACATCATCATCAGCAACATCATCAGCAACATCACCAGCAACATCATCATCAACATCATCAGCAACATCATCAGCAACATCATCAGCAACATCATCAGCAACATCATCATCAACATCATCATCAACATCATCATCAACATCATCATCATCATCATCTTCATCATCATGCCCGGAGGCGGTGTTGTATCGCCTCCGGGCATACCACACCGCCTCCGGGCATACAACACCGCCTCCGGGCATACTACACCGCCTCCGGGCATACCACACCGCCTCCGGGCATACAACACCGCCTCCGGGCATACTACACCGCCTCCGGGCATACCACACCGCCTCCGGGCATACCACACCGCCTCCGGGCATACCACACCGCCTCCGGGCATACCACACCGTCTCACGTCATCATCAGCAACATCATCAGCAACATCATCAGCAACATCATCATCAACATCACCAGCAACATCATCAACAACATCATCATCAGCAACATCATCCTCAGCAACATCATCATCAGCAACATCCTCATCAGCAACATCATCATCAGCAACATCATCCTCATCATCATCATCATCATCATCATCATCATCATCATCATCATCATCATCATCATCATCATCATCATCATCATCATCATCATCATCATCATCATCATCATCATCATCATCATCATCATCATCATCATCATCATCATCATCATCATCATCATCATCATCATCATCATCATCATCATCATGCCCGGAGGCGGTGTTGTACCGCCTCCGGGCATACCACACCGCCTCCGGGCATACAACACCGCCTACGGGCATACTACAGCGCCTCCGGGCATACCACACCGCCTCCGGGCATACAACACCGCCTCCGGGCTTACAACACCGTCTCCGGGCATACTACACCGCCTCCGGGCATACCACACCGCCTCCGGGCATACCACACCGCCTCCGGGCATACCACACCGTCTCACGTCATCATCAGCAACATCATCAGCAACATCATCAGCAACATCATCAGCAACATCACCAGCAACATCATCATCAACATCATCAGCAACATCATCAGCAACATCACCAGCAACATCATCATCAACATCATCAGCAACATCATCAGCAACATCATCAGCAACATCATCAGCAACACCACCAGCAACATCACCAGCAACATCATCATCAACATCATCAGCAACATCATCAGCAACATCATCAGCAACATCATCATCAACATCATCATCAACATCATCATCAACATCATCATCAACATCAACATCAACATCATCATCAACATCATCATCAACATCATCATCAACATCATCATCAACATCATCATCAACATCATCATCAACATCATCATCAACATCATCATCAACATAATCATCAACATCATCATCAACATCATCATCAACATCATCATCAACATCATCAGCAACACCATCAGCAACATCATCAACATCACCAGCAACATCATCAACAACATCATCATCAGCAACATCATCATCAGCAACATCATCATCAGCAACATCATCATCAGCAACATCATCATCAGCAACATCATCCTCAGTAACATCATAATCAGCAACATCATCATCAGCAACATCATCATCATCATCATCATCATCATCATCATCATCATCATCATCATTATCATCCTCATCATCATCATCATCATCATCATCATCAGCATCATCATCATCATCATCATCATCATCATCGTCATCATCATCATCATCATCATCATCATCATCATCATCATCATCATCATCATCATCATCATTATCATCATCATGCCCGGAGGCGGTGTTGTACCGCCTCCGGGCATACCACACCGCCTCCGGGCATACAACACCGCCTCCGGGCATACTACACCGCCTCCGGGCATACCACACCGCCTCCGGGCATACAACACCGCCTCCGGGCATACAACACCGCCTCCGGGCTTACTACACCGCCTCCGGGCATACCACACCGCCTCCGGGCATACCACACCGCCTCCGGGCATACCACACCGCCTCCGGGCATACCACACCGTCTCACGTCATCATCAGCAACATCATCAGCAACATCATCAGCAACATCATCAGCAACATCACCAGCAACATCATCATCAACATCATCAGCAACATCATCAACAACATCATCAGCAACATCATCAGCAACATTATCAGCAAAATCACCAGCAACATCATCATCAACATCATCAGCAACATCATCAGCAACATCATCAGCAACATCATCATCAACATCATCATCAACATCATCATCAACATCATCATCAACATCATCATCAACATCAACATCAACATCAACATCATCATCAACATCATCATCAACATCATCATCAACATTATCATCAACATCATCATCAACATCATCATCAACATCATCATCAACATCATCATCAACATCATCATCAACATCATCATCAACATCATCATCAACATCATCATAAACATCATCAGCAACATCATCAGCAACATCATCATCAACATCACCAGTAACATCATCAACAACATCATCATCAGCAACATGATCATCAGCAACATCATCATCAGCAACATCCTCATCAGCAACATCATCATCAGCAACATCATCCTCAGCAACATCATCATCAGCAACATCCTCATCAGCAACATCATCATCATCATCATCATCATCATCATCATCATCATCATCATCATCATGCCCGGAGGCGGTGTTGTACCGCCTCCGGGCATACCACACCGCCTCCGGGCATACAACACCGCCTCCGGGCATACTACACCGCCTCCGGGCATACCACACCGCCTCCGGGCATACAACACCGCCTCCGGGCATACAACACCGCCTCCGGGCATACCACACCGCCTCTGGGCATACCACACCGCCTCCGGGCATACCACACCGCCTCCGGGCATACCACACCGTCTCACGTCATCATCAGCAACATCATCAGCAACATCATCAGCAACATCATCAGCAACATCACCAGCAACATCATCATCAACATCATCAGCAACATCATCAGCAACATCATCAGCAACATCACCAGCAACATCATCATCAACATCATCAGCAACATCATCAGCAACATCAACATCAACATCATCATCAACATCACCAGCAACATCATCATCGACATCAACATCAACATCAACATCAACATCATCATCAACATCATCATCAACATCATCATCAACATCATGATCAACATCATCATCAACATCATCATCAACATCATCATCAACATCATCATCAACATCATCATCAACATCATCATCAACATCATCATCAACATCATCATCAACATCATCAGCAATATCCTCAGCAACATCATCATCAACATCACCAGCAACATCATCAACAACATCATCATCAGCAACATCATCCTCAGCAACATCATCATCAGCAACATCCTCATCAGCAGCATCATCATCAGCAACATCAACCTCATCATCATCATCATCATCATCATCATCATCATCATCATCATCATCATCATCATCATCATCATCATCATCATCATCATCATCATCATCATCATCATCATCATCATCATCATCATCATCATCATGCCCGGAGGCGGTGTTGTACCGCCTCCGGGCATACCACACCGCCTCCGGGCATACAACACCGCCTCCGGGCATACTACACCGCCTCCGGGCATACCACACCGCCTCCGGGCATACAACACCGCCTCCGTGCATACAACACCGCCTCCGGGCATACTACACCGCCTCCGGGCATACCACACCGCCTCCGGGCATACCACATCGTCTCACGTCATCATCAGCAACATCATCAGCAACATCATCAGCAACATCATCAGCAACATCATCAACAACATCATCAGCAACATCATCAGCAACATCATCAGCAACATCATCAGCAACATCACCAGCAACATCATCATCAAAATCATCAGCAACATCATCAGCAACATCATCATCAACATCATCATCAACATCATCATCAACATCATCATCAACATCATCATCAACATCATCAGCAACATCCTCAGCAACATCATCATCAACATCACCAGCAACATCCTCAGCAACATCATCATCAGCAACATCATCATCATCAACATCATCATCAACCTCATCATCAACATCATCATCAACATCGTCATCAACATCATCATCAACATCATCATCAACATCATCAGCAACATCATCATCATCACCAGCAACATCATCAACAACATCATCATCATCAACATCATCATCAGCAACATCATCATCAGCAACATCCTCATCAGCAACATCATCATCAGCAACATCATCCTCAGCAACATCATCATCAGCAACATCATCATCAGCAACATCATCATCATCATCATCATCATCATCATCATCATCATCATCATCATCATCATCATCATCATCATCATCATCATCATCATCATCATCATCATCATCATCATCATCATCATCATCATCATCATCATCATCATCATCATCATCATCATCATCATCATCATCATCAGCATCATCATCATCATCATCATCATCATCATCATCATGCCCGGAGGCGGTGTTGTACCGCCTCCGGGCATACCACACCGCCTCCGGGCATACAACACCGCCTCCGGGCATACTACATCGCCTCCGGGCATACCACACCGCCTCCGGGCATACAACACCGCCTCCGGGCATACAACACCGCCTCCGGGTATACTACACCGCCTCCGGGCATACCACACCGCCTCCGGGCACACCGCCACGTGCCCGGAGGCGGTGTGGTATGCCCGGAGGCGGTGTGGTATGCCCGGAGGCGGTGTTGTATGCCCGGAGGCGGTGTAGTATGCCCGGAGGCGGTGTAGTATGCCCGGAGGCGGTGTTGTATGCCCGGAGGCGGTGTGGTATGCCCGGAGGCGGTACAACACCGCCTCCGGGCATGATGATGATGATGATGATGATGATGATTATGATGATGATGTTGCTGATGAGGATGTTGCTGATGATGATGTTGCTGAGGATGATGTTGCTGATCATCATCATCATCATCATCATCCGCAACATCATCAACAACATCATCAGCAACATCATCAGCAACATCATCAGCAACATCACCAGCAACATCATCATCAACATCATCAGCAACATCATCAGCAACATCATCAGCAACATCATCATCAACATCATCATCAACATCATCATCAACATCATCATCAACATCATCATCAACATCAACATCAACATCATCATCAACATCATCATCAACATCATCATCAACATCATCATCAACCTCATCATCAACATCATCATCAACATCATCATCCACATCACCATCAACATCATCATCAACATCATCATAAACATCATCAGCAACATCATCAGCAACATCATCATCAACATCACCAGCAACATCATCAACAACATCATCATCAGCAACATGATCATCAGCAACATCATCATCAGCAACATCCTCATCAGCAACATCCTCATCAGCAGCATCATCCTCAGCAACATCATCATCAGCAACATCCTCATCAGCAACATCATCATCATCATCATCATCCTCATCATCATCATCAT
>JAXIVJ010002476.1:65000-75000 GCA_036785665.1 Chirona hameri
CACACCGCCTCCGGGCATACCACACCGCCTCCGGACATACCACACCGCCTCCGGGCATACCACATCGTCTCACGTCATCATCAGCAACATCATCAGCAACATCATCAGCAACATCATCAGCAACATCACCAGCAACATCATCATCAACATCATCAGCAACATCATCAGTAACATCATCATCAACATCATCATCAACATTACCAGCAACATCATCATCGACATCATCATCAACATCATCAGCAACATCATCATCAACATCATCATCAACATCATCATCAACATCATCATCAACATCATCATCAACATCAACATCAACATCATCATCAACATCATCATCAACATCATCATCAACATCATGATCAACATCATCATCAACATCATCATCAACATCATCATCAACATCATCATCAACATCATCATCAACATCATCATCAACATCATCATCAACATCATCATCAACATCATCATCAACATCATCAGCAACATCCTCAGCAACATCATCATCAACATCACCAGTAACATCATCGACAACATCATCATCAACATCACCAGTAACATCATCGACAACATCATCATCAGCAACATCATCATCAGCAACATCATCATCAGCAACATCCTCATCAGCATCATCATCATCATCATCATCATCATCATCATCATCATCATCATCATCATGCCCGGAGGCGGTGTTGTACCGCCTCCGGGCATACTACACCGCCTCCGGGCATACCACACCGCCTCCGGGCATACAACACCGCCTCTGGGCATACAACACCGCCTCCGGGCTTACTACACCGCCTCCGGGCATACCACACCGCCTCCGGGCATACCACACCGCCTCCGGGCATACCACACCGCCTCCGGGCATACCACACCGTCTCACGTCATCATCAGCAACATCATCAGCAACATCATCAGCAACATCATCAGCAACATCACCAGCAACATCATCATCAACATCATCAGCAACATCATCAACAACATCATCAGCAACATCATCAGCAACATCATCAGCAACATCACCAGCAACATCATCATCAACATCATCAGCAACATCATCAGCAACATCATCAGCAACATCATCAGCAACATCATCATCATCATCATCATCAACATCATCATCAACATCATCATCAACATCATCATCAACATCAACATCAACATCATCATCAACATCATCATCAACATCATCATCAACATCATCATCAACATCATCATCAACATCATCATCAACATCATCATCAACATCATCATCAACATCATCATCAACATCATCATAAACATCATCAGCAACATCATCAGCAACATCATCATCAACATCACCAGCAACATCATCAACAACATCATCATCAGCAACATGATCATCAGCAACATCATCATCAGCAACATCCTCATCAGCAACACCATCATCAGCAACATCATCCTCAGCAACATCATCATCAGCAACATCCTCATCAGCAACATCATCATCATCATCATCATCATCATCATCATCATCATCATCATCATGCCCGGAGGCGGTGTTGTACCGCCTCCGGGCATACCACACCGCCTCCGGGCATACAACACCGCCTCCGGGCATACTACACCGCCTCCGGGCATACCACACCGCCTCCGGGCATACAACACCGCCTCCGGGCATACAACACCGCCTCCGGGCATACCACACCGCCTCTGGGCATACCACACCGCCTCCGGGCATACCACACCGCCTCCGGGCATACCACACCGTCTCACGTCATCATCAGCAACATCATCAGCAACATCATCAGCAACATCATCAGCAACATCACCAGCAACATCATCATCAACATCATCAGCAACATCATCAGCAACATCATCAGCAACATCATCAGCAACATCATCAGCAACATCATCAGCAACATCATCAGCAACATCAACATCAACATCATCATCAACATCACCAGCAACATCATCACCGACATCAACAGCAACATCATCAGCAACATCATCAGCAACATCATCAGCAACATCATCAGCAACATCACCAGCAACATCATCATCAACATCATCAGCAACATCATCAACAACATCATCAGCAACATCATCAGCAACATCATCAGCAACATCACTAGCAACATCATCATCAACATCATCAGCAACATCATCAGCAACATCATCAGCAACATCATCAGCAACATCATCATCAACATCATCATCAACATCATCATCAACATCATCATCATCATCATCTTCATCATCATGCCCGGAGGCGGTGTTGTATCGCCTCCGGGCATACCACACCGCCTCCGGGCATACAACACCGCCTCCGGGCATACTACACCGCCTCCGGGCATACCACACCGCCTCCGGGCATACAACACCGCCTCCGGGCATACTACACCGCCTCCGGGCATACCACACCGCCTCCGGGCATACCACACCGCCTCCGGGCATACCACACCGCCTCCGGGCATACCACACCGTCTCACGTCATCATCAGCAACATCATCAGCAACATCATCAGCAACATCATCATCAACATCAGCAGCAACATCATCAACAACATCATCATCAGCAACATCATCCTCAGCAACATCATCATCAGCAACATCCTCATCAGCAACATCATCATCAGCAACATCATCCTCATCATCATCATCATCATCATCATCATCATCATCATCATCATCATCATCATCATCATCATCATCATCATCATCATCATCATCATCATCATCATCATCATCATCATCATCATCATCATCATCATCATCATCATCATCATCATCATCATCATCATCATCATGCCCGGAGGCGGTGTTGTACCGCCTCCGGGCATACCACACCGCCTCCGGGCATACAACACCGCCTACGGGCATACTACAGCGCCTCCGGGCATACCACACCGCCTCCGGGCATACAACACCGCCTCCGGGCATACAACACCGTCTCCGGGCATACTACACCGCCTCCGGGCATACCACACCGCCTCCGGGCATACCACACCGCCTCCGGGCATACCACACCGTCTCACGTCATCATCAGCAACATCATCAGCAACATCATCAGCAACATCATCAGCAACATCACCAGCAACATCATCATCAACATCATCAGCAACATCATCAGCAACATCACCAGCAACATCATCATCAACATCATCAGCAACATCATCAGCAACATCATCAGCAACATCATCAGCAACATCACCAGCAACATCACCAGCAACATCATCATCAACATCATCATCAACATCATCAGCAACATCATCAGCAACATCATCATCAACATCATCATCAACATCATCATCAACATCATCATCAACATCAACATCAACATCATCATCAACATCATCATCAACATCATCATCAACATCATCATCAACATCATCATCAACATCATCATCAACATCATCATCAACATCATCATCAACATAATCATCAACATCATCATCAACATCATCATCAACATCATCATCAACATCATCAGCAACACCATCAGCAACATCATCAACATCACCAGCAACATCATCAACAACATCATCATCAGCAACATCATCATCAGCAACATCATCATCAGCAACATCATCATCAGCAACATCATCATCAGCAACATCATCCTCAGTAACATCATAATCAGCAACATCATCATCAGCAACATCATCATCATCATCATCATCATCATCATCATCATCATCATTATCATCCTCATCATCATCATCATCATCATCATCATCAGCATCATCATCATCATCATCATCATCATCATCGTCATCATCATCATCATCATCATCATCATCATCATCATCATCATCATCATCATCATTATCATTATCATCATCATGCCCGGAGGCGGTGTTGTACCGCCTCCGGGCATACCACACCGCCTCCGGGCATACAACACCGCCTCCGGGCATACTACACCGCCTCCGGGCATACCACACCGCCTCCGGGCATACAACACCGCCTCCGGGCATACAACACCGCCTCCGGGCTTACTACACCGCCTCCGGGCATACCACACCGCCTCCGGGCATACCACACCGCCTCCGGGCATACCACACCGCCTCCGGGCATACCACACCGTCTCACGTCATCATCAGCAACATCATCAGCAACATCATCAGCAACATCATCAGCAACATCACCAGCAACATCATCATCAACATCATCAGCAACATCATCAACAACATCATCAGCAACATCATCAGCAACATTATCAGCAAAATCACCAGCAACATCATCATCAACATCATCAGCAACATCATCAGCAACATCATCAGCAACATCATCATCAACATCATCATCAACATCATCATCAACATCATCATCAACATCATCATCAACATCAACATCAACATCAACATCATCATCAACATCATCATCAACATCATCATCAACATTATCATCAACATCATCATCAACATCATCATCAACATCATCATCAACATCATCATCAACATCATCATCAACATCATCATCAACATCATCATCAACATCATCATAAACATCATCAGCAACATCATCAGCAACATCATCATCAACATCACCAGCAACATCATCAACAACATCATCATCAGCAACATGATCATCAGCAACATCATCATCAGCAACATCCTCATCAGCAACATCATCATCAGCAACATCATCCTCAGCAACATCATCATCAGCAACATCCTCATCAGCAACATCATCATCATCATCATCATCATCATCATCATCATCATCATCATCATCATCATGCCCGGAGGCGGTGTTGTACCGCCTCCGGGCATACCACACCGCCTCCGGGCATACTACACCGCCTCCGGGCATACCACACCGCCTCCGGGCATACAACACCGCCTCCGGGCATACAACACCGCCTCCGGGCATACCACACCGCCTCTGGGCATACCACACCGCCTCCGGGCATACCACACCGCCTCCGGGCATACCACACCGTCTCACGTCATCATCAGCAACATCATCAGCAACATCATCAGCAACATCATCAGCAACATCACCAGCAACATCATCATCAACATCATCAGCAACATCATCAGCAACATCATCAGCAACATCACCAGCAACATCATCATCAACATCATCAGCAACATCATCAGCAACATCAACATCAACATCATCATCAACATCACCAGCAACATCATCATCGACATCAACATCAACATCAACATCAACATCATCATCAACATCATCATCAACATCATCATCAACATCATGATCAACATCATCATCAACATCATCATCAACATCATCATCAACATCATCATCAACATCATCATCAACATCATCATCAACATCATCATCAACATCATCATCAACATCATCAGCAACATCCTCAGCAACATCATCATCAACATCACCAGCAACATCATCAACAACATCATCATCAGCAACATCATCCTCAGCAACATCATCATCAGCAACATCCTCATCAGCAGCATCATCATCAGCAACATCAACCTCATCATCATCATCATCATCATCATCATCATCATCATCATCATCATCATCATCATCATCATCATCATCATCATCATCATCATCATCATCATCATCATCATCATCATCATCATCATCATCATCATCATGCCCGGAGGCGGTGTTGTACCGCCTCCGGGCATACCACACCGCCTCCGGGCATACAACACCGCCTCCGGGCATACTACACCGCCTCCGGGCATACCACACCGCCTCCGGGCATACAACACCGCCTCCGTGCATACAACACCGCCTCCGGGCATACTACACCGCCTCCGGGCATACCACACCGCCTCCGGGCATACCACACCGTCTCACGTCATCATCAGCAACATCATCAGCAACATCATCAGCAACATCATCAGCAACATCATCAGCAACATCATCAACAACATCATCAGCAACATCATCAGCAACATCATCAGCAACATCATCAGCAACATCACCAGCAACATCATCATCAAAATCATCAGCAACATCATCAGCAACATCATCATCAACATCATCATCAACATCATCATCAACATCATCATCAACATCATCATCAACATCATCAGCAACATCCTCAGCAACATCATCATCAACATCACCAGCAACATCCTCAGCAACATCATCATCAGCAACATCATCATCATCAACATCATCATCAACCTCATCATCAACATCATCATCAACATCGTCATCAACATCATCATCAACATCATCATCAACATCATCAGCAACATCATCATCATCACCAGCAACATCATCAACAACATCATCATCATCAACATCATCATCAGCAACATCATCATCAGCAACATCCTCATCAGCAACATCATCATCAGCAACATCATCCTCAGCAACATCATCATCAGCAACATCATCATCAGCAACATCATCATCATCATCATCATCATCATCATCATCATCATCATCATCATCATCATCATCATCATCATCATCATCATCATCATCATCATCATCATCATCATCATCATCATCATCATCATCATCATCATCATCATCATCATCATCATCATCATCATCATCAGCATCATCATCATCATCATCATCATCATCATCATGATGCCCGGAGGCGGTGTTGTACCGCCTCCGGGCATACCACACCGCCTCCGGGCATACAACACCGCCTCCGGGCATACTACATCGCCTCCGGGCATACCACACCGCCTCCGGGCATACAACACCGCCTCCGGGCATACAACACCGCCTCCGGGTATACTACACCGCCTCCGGGCATACCACACCGCCTCCGGGCACACCGCCACGTGCCCGGAGGCGGTGTGGTATGCCCGGAGGCGGTGTGGTATGCCCGGAGGCGGTGTTGTATGCCCGGAGGCGGTGTAGTATGCCCGGAGGCGGTGTAGTATGCCCGGAGGCGGTGTTGTATGCCCGGAGGCGGTGTGGTATGCCCGGAGGCGGTACAACACCGCCTCCGGGCATGATGATGATGATGATGATGATGATGATTATGATGATGATGTTGCTGATGAGGATGTTGCTGATGATGATGTTGCTGAGGATGATGTTGCTGATCATCATCATCATCATCATCAACATCATCATCAACATCAACATCAACATCATCATCAACATCATCATCAACATCATCATCAACATCATCATCAACATCATCATCAACATAATCATCAACATCATCATCAACATCATCATCAACATCATCATCAACATCATCAGCAACATCATCAGCAACATCATCATCAACATCACCAGCAACATCATCAACAACATCATCATCAGCAACATCATCATCAGCAACATCATCATCAGCAACATCATCATCATCAACATCATCATCAGCAACATCATCCTCAGCAACATCATCATCAGCAACATCATCATCAGCAACATCATCATCATCATCATCATCATCATCATCATCATCATCATCATCATCATCATCATCATCATCATCATCATCATCATCATCATCATCATCATCATCATCATCATCATCATCATCATCATCATCGTCATCATCATCATCATCATCATCATCATCATCATCATCATCATCATCATCATCATCATCATCATCATCATCATCATCATCATCATCATCATCATCGTCATCATCATCATCATCATCATCATCATCATCATCATCATCATCATCATCATCATCATCATCATCATGCCCGGAGGCGGTGTTGTACCGCCTCCGGGCATACCACACCGCCTCCGGGCATACAACACCGCCTCCGGGCATACTACACCGCCTCCGGGCATGCCACACCGCCTCCGGGCATACAGCACCGCCTCCGGGCATACAACACCGCCTCCGGGCTTACTACACCGCCTCCGGGCATACCACACCGCCTCCGGGCATACCACACCGCCTCCGGGCATACCACACCGCCTCCGGGCATACCACACCGTCTCACGTCATCATCAGCAACATCATCAGCAACATCATCAGCAACACCATCAGCAACATCACCAGCAACATCATCATCATCATCATCCGCAACATCATCAACAACATCATCAGCAACATCATCAGCAACATCATCAGCAACATCACCAGCAACATCATCATCAACATCATCAGCAACATCATCAGCAACATCATCAGCAACATCATCATCAACATCATCATCAACATCATCATCAACATCATCATCAACATCATCATCAACATCAACATCAACATCATCATCAACATCATCATCAACATCATCATCAACATCATCATCAACATCATCATACACATCATCATCAACATCATCATCAACATCATCATAAACATCATCAGCAACATCATCAGCAACATCATCATCAACATCACCAGCAACATCATCAACAACATCATCATCAGCAACATCATCATCAGCAACATCCTCATCAGCAACATCCTCATCAGCAGCATCATCCTCAGCAACATCATCATCAGCAACATCCTCATCAGCAACATCATCATCATCATCATCATCATCATCCTCATCATCATCATCATGCCCGGAGGCGGTGTTGTACCGCCTCCGGGCATACCACACCGCCACCGGGCATACAACACCGCCTCCGGGCATACTACACCGCCTCCGGGCATACCACACCGCATCCGGGCATACAACACCGCCTCCGGGCATACAACACCGCCTCCGGGCATACTACACCGCCTCCGGGCATACCACACCGTCTCACGTCATCATCAGCAACATCATCAGCAACATCATCAGCAACATCATCAGCAACATCACCAGCAACATCATCATCAACATCATCAGCAACATCATCAGCAACATCATCAGCAACATCACCAGCAACATCATCATCAACATCATCAGCAACATCATCAGCAACATCAACATCAACATCATCATCAACATCACCTGCAACATCATCATCGACATCATCAGCAACATCATCAGCAACATCATCATCAACATCATCATCAACATCATCATCAACATCATCATCAACATCATCATCAACATCAACATCAACATCATCATCAACATCATCAACATCATCATCAACATCATCATCAACATCATCATCAACATCATCATCAACATCATCATCAACATCATCATCATCATCATCATCAACATCATCATCAATATCAACATCAACATCATCAGCAACATCCTCAGCAACATCATCATCAACACCACCAGCAACATCATCAACAACATCATCATCAGCAACATCATCCTCAGCAACACCATCATCAGCAACATCCTCATCAGCAACATCATCAACAGCAACATCATCCTCATCATCATCATCATCATCATCATCATCATCATCATCATCATCATCATCATCATCATCATCATCATCATCATCATCATCATCATCATCATCATCATCATCATCATCATCATCATCATCATCATCATCATCATCATCATCATCATCATCATCATCATCATCATCATCATCATCATCATCATCATCATCATCATCATCATCATCATCATCATCATCATCATCATCATCATCATCATCATCATCATCATCATCATCATCATCATCATCATCATCATCATCATCATCATCATCATCATCATCATCATCATCATCATCATCATCATCATCATCATCATCATCATCATCATCATCATCATCATCATCATCATCATCATCATCATCATCATCATCATCATCATCATCATCATCATCATCATCATCATCATCATCATCATCATCATCATCATCATCATCATCATCATCATCATCATCATCATCATCATCATGCCCGGAGGCGGTGTTGTACCGCCTCCGGGCATACCACAAAGCCTCCGGGCATACAACACCGCCTCCGGGCATACTACACCGCCTCCGGGCATACCACACCGCCTCCGGGCATACAACACCGCCTCCGGGCATACAACACCGCCTCCGGGCATACAACACCGCCTCCGGGCATACAACACCGCCTCCGGGCTTACTACACCGCCTCCGGGCATACCACACCGCCTCCGGGCATACCACACCGCCTCCGGGCATACCACACCGCCTCCGGGCATACCACACCGTCTCACGTCATCATCAGCAACATCATCAGCAACATCATCATCAAC
>JAXIVJ010002476.1:80000-102500 GCA_036785665.1 Chirona hameri
AGCAACATCATCATCAACATCATCATAAACATCATCATCAACATCATCATCAACATCATCATCAACATCATCAGCAACATCCTCAGCAACATCATCATCAACATCACCAGCAACATCCTCAGCAACATCATCATCAGCAACATCATCATCATCAACATCATCATCAACCTCATCATCAACATCATCATCAACATCGTCATCAACATCATCATCAACATCATCATCAACATCATCAGCAACATCATCATCATCACCAGCAACATCATCAACAACATCATCATCATCAACATCATCATCAGCAACATCATCATCAGCAACATCCTCATCAGCAACATCATCATCAGCAACATCATCCTCAGCAACATCATCATCAGCAACATCATCATCAGCAACATCATCATCATCATCATCATCATCATCATCATCATCATCATCATCATCATCATCATCATCATCATCATCATCATCATCATCATCATCATCATCATCATCATCATCATCATCATCATCATCATCATCAGCATCATCATCATCATCATCATCATCATCATCATGATGCCCGGAGGCGGTGTTGTACCGCCTCCGGGCATACCACACCGCCTCCGGGCATACAACACCGCCTCCGGGCATACTACATCGCCTCCGGGCATACCACACCGCCTCCGGGCATACAACACCGCCTCCGGGCATACAACACCGCCTCCGGGTATACTACACCGCCTCCGGGCATACCACACCGCCTCCGGGCACACCGCCACGTGCCCGGAGGCGGTGTGGTATGCCCGGAGGCGGTGTGGTATGCCCGGAGGCGGTGTTGTATGCCCGGAGGCGGTGTAGTATGCCCGGAGGCGGTGTAGTATGCCCGGAGGCGGTGTTGTATGCCCGGAGGCGGTGTGGTATGCCCGGAGGCGGTACAACACCGCCTCCGGGCATGATGATGATGATGATGATGATGATGATTATGATGATGATGTTGCTGATGAGGATGTTGCTGATGATGATGTTGCTGAGGATGATGTTGCTGATCATCATCATCATCATCATCAACATCATCATCAACATCAACATCAACATCATCATCAACATCATCATCAACATCATCATCAACATCATCATCAACATCATCATCAACATAATCATCAACATCATCATCAACATCATCATCAACATCATCATCAACATCATCAGCAACATCATCAGCAACATCATCATCAACATCACCAGCAACATCATCAACAACATCATCATCAGCAACATCATCATCAGCAACATCATCATCAGCAACATCATCATCATCAACATCATCATCAGCAACATCATCCTCAGCAACATCATCATCAGCAACATCATCATCAGCAACATCATCATCATCATCATCATCATCATCATCATCATCATCATCATCATCATCATCATCATCATCATCATCATCATCATCATCATCATCATCATCATCATCATCATCATCATCATCATCATCATCGTCATCATCATCATCATCATCATCATCATCATCATCATCATCATCATCATCATCATCATCATCATCATCATCATCATCATCATCATCATCATCATCGTCATCATCATCATCATCATCATCATCATCATCATCATCATCATCATCATCATGCCCGGAGGCGGTGTTGTACCGCCTCCGGGCATACCACACCGCCTCCGGGCATACAACACCGCCTCCGGGCATACTACACCGCCTCCGGGCATGCCACACCGCCTCCGGGCATACAGCACCGCCTCCGGGCATACAACACCGCCTCCGGGCTTACTACACCGCCTCCGGGCATACCACACCGCCTCCGGGCATACCACACCGCCTCCGGGCATACCACACCGCCTCCGGGCATACCACACCGTCTCACGTCATCATCAGCAACATCATCAGCAACATCATCAGCAACACCATCAGCAACATCACCAGCAACATCATCATCATCATCATCCGCAACATCATCAACAACATCATCAGCAACATCATCAGCAACATCATCAGCAACATCACCAGCAACATCATCATCAACATCATCAGCAACATCATCAGCAACATCATCAGCAACATCATCATCAACATCATCATCAACATCATCATCAACATCATCATCAACATCATCATCAACATCAACATCAACATCATCATCAACATCATCATCAACATCATCATCAACATCATCATCAACCTCATCATCAACATCATCATCAACATCATCATACACATCATCATCAACATCATCATCAACATCATCATAAACATCATCAGCAACATCATCAGCAACATCATCATCAACATCACCAGCAACATCATCAACAACATCATCATCAGCAACATGATCATCAGCAACATCATCATCAGCAACATCCTCATCAGCAACATCCTCATCAGCAGCATCATCCTCAGCAACATCATCATCAGCAACATCCTCATCAGCAACATCATCATCATCATCATCATCATCATCCTCATCATCATCATCATGCCCGGAGGCGGTGTTGTACCGCCTCCGGGCATACCACACCGCCACCGGGCATACAACACCGCCTCCGGGCATACTACACCGCCTCCGGGCATACCACACCGCATCCGGGCATACAACACCGCCTCCGGGCATACAACACCGCCTCCGGGCATACTACACCGCCTCCGGGCATACCACACCGTCTCACGTCATCATCAGCAACATCATCAGCAACATCATCAGCAACATCATCAGCAACATCACCAGCAACATCATCATCAACATCATCAGCAACATCATCAGCAACATCATCAGCAACATCACCAGCAACATCATCATCAACATCATCAGCAACATCATCAGCAACATCAACATCAACATCATCATCAACATCACCTGCAACATCATCATCGACATCATCAGCAACATCATCAGCAACATCATCATCAACATCATCATCAACATCATCATCAACATCATCATCAACATCAACATCAACATCATCATCAACATCATCAACATCATCATCAACATCATCATCAACATCATCATCAACATCATCATCAACATCATCATCAACATCATCATCATCACCATCATCAACATCATCATCAATATCAACATCAACATCATCAGCAACATCCTCAGCAACATCATCATCAACATCACCAGCAACATCATCAACAACATCATCATCAGCAACATCATCCTCAGCAACACCATCATCAGCAACATCCTCATCAGCAACATCATCAACAGCAACATCATCCTCATCATCATCATCATCATCATCATCATCATCATCATCATCATCATCATCATCATCATCATCATCATCATCATCATCATCATCATCATCATCATCATCATCATCATCATCATCATCATCATCATCATCATCATCATCATCATCATCATCATCATCATCATCATCATCATCATCATCATCATCATCATCATCATCATCATCATCATCATCATCATCATCATCATCATCATCATCATCATCATCATCATCATCATCATCATCATCATCATCATCATCATCATCATCATCATCATCATCATCATCATCATCATCATCATCATCATCATCATCATCATCATCATCATCATCATCATCATCATCATCATCATCATCATCATCATCATCATCATCATCATCATCATCATCATCATCATCATCATCATCATCATCATCATCATCATCATCATCATCATCATCATCATCATCATCATCATCATCATCATCATCATCATCATCATCATCATCATCATCATCATCATCATCATCATCATCATCATCATCATGCCCGGAGGCGGTGTTGTACCGCCTCCGGGCATACCACAAAGCCTCCGGGCATACAACACCGCCTCCGGGCATACTACACCGCCTCCGGGCATACCACACCGCCTCCGGGCATACAACACCGCCTCCGGGCATACAACACCGCCTCCGGGCATACAACACCGCCTCCGGGCATACAACACCGCCTCCGGGCTTACTACACCGCCTCCGGGCATACCACACCGCCTCCGGGCATACCACACCGCCTCCGGGCATACCACACCGCCTCCGGGCATACCACACCGTCTCACGTCATCATCAGCAACATCATCAGCAACATCATCAGCAACATCATCAGCAACATCACCAGCAACATCATCATCAACATCATCAGCAACATCATCAATAACATCATCAGCAACATCATCAGCAACATCATCAGCAACATCACCAGCAACATCATCATCAACATCATCAGCAACATCATCAGCAACATCATCAGCAACATCATCAGCAACATCATCATCAACATCATCATCAACATCATCATCAACATCATCATCAACATCATCATCAACATCAACATCAACATCATCATCAACATCATCATCAACATCATCATCAACATCATCATCAACATCATCATCAACATCATCATCAACATCATCATCAACATCATCATCAACATCATCATCAACATCATCATAAACATCATCAGCAACATCATCAGCAACATCATCATCAACATCACCAGCAACATCATCAACAACATCATCATCAGCAACATGATCATCAGCAACATCATCATCAGCAACATCCTCATCAGCAACATCATCATCAGCAACATCATCCTCAGCAACATCATCATCAGCAACATCCTCATCAGCAACATCATCATCATCATCATCATCATCATCATCATCATCATCATCATCATGCCCGGAGGCGGTGTTGTACCGCCTCCGGGCATACCACACCGCCTCCGGGCATACAACACCGCCTCTGGGCATACTACACCGCCTCCGGGCATACCACACCGCCTCCGGGCATACAACACCGCCTCCGGGCATACAACACCGCCTCCGGGCATACCACACCGCCTCTGGGCATACCACACCGCCTCCGGGCATACCACACCGCCTCCGGGCATACCACACCGTCTCACGTCATCATCAGCAACATCATCAGCAACATCATCAGCAACATCATCAGCAACATCACCAGCAACATCATCATCAACATCATCAGCAACATCATCAGCAACATCATCAGCAACATCACCAGCAACATCATCATCAACATCATCAGCAACATCATCAGCAACATCAACATCAACATCATCATCAACATCACCAGCAACATCATCACCGACATCAACAGCAACATCATCAGCAACATCATCAGCAACATCATCAGCAACATCATCAGCAACATCACCAGCAACATCATCATCAACATCATCAGCAACATCATCAACAACATCATCAGCAACATCATCAGCAACATCATCAGCAACATCACCAGCAACATCATCATCAACATCATCAGCAACATCATCAGCAACATCATCAGCAACATCATCAGCAACATCACCAGCAACATCATCAGCAACATCATCATCAACATCATCAGCAACATCATCAGCAATTTTTGAAAAATGAGAGAGAAATACGTTAGTGGTTTGTTTTTGACGTACTATACGGTGGGCATACTGTTTAATTTTTACAAACATTCCATATCGACATGTTCAAAATCGAATCCACTTCGGCTTGGTCATGGACCATATCGGCTTTATGGTCAATAATTCGGTATGTATTATCGATATCGGTATACCGATAGTACCAATCAATAGTGCTCATCATCGCGATCATGAAAATATGTCATTTTTTGATGTCCGTCGATTTTGGCTTTTCGTACCGAACGCGTCTATGTTCGTCACTATAATGACGTCATTAAACTATTTATGCCAATAACTCTGAGAACGAATTTTGGGGAAACAAAAAACCTATATATTTCGGTTTATTTATTTATGATCTACACGATGATGAGACCTTTTTCCAAAAAACTGAGTATTTTCCCCCAAAAATGCAAAAAACTTCAAAATAAACAGTTGTGCATTTAAAAAATAAAAAAAAATATGGGTCGATAGAGGATATTCTCGTGAGTCGAATGATACCCATGAAATGCATTTATTATGTATAGTTTGCAAATTATACCCAAATTAGTCCGCGTTAGCCTAAGCTTATAATTCTCTCGCTAGGTGGCTTTTTACTAAGCTTTTGGGACTATATCGACTTTATGGGCAATAACACTTAAAGTAACTGGATTAAAATTATGAAATAAATTATTTTATGTTAACAATTGACCGTTCTACACAGAACACTTATTTGTTGTTTTTTTCAAAAAAGTTATTTGACCCCCTAAATTTTTTTCAAAGTTTTTCCTTTGTTTTTTTTTATTTTTTTTTCTGGTGATTCATATTCTTTATCCAATTCTGTTTTAAAAACAATATGCCAATATTTTATTTCCAAAAAAAAAAAATCAAATTTTCTTGTACATTTTCAAAGTTTTTTTTTGATTTTTGAAATTTTAACATTTGCGTTAGATAGAAAAGGTCGAGATGATTCTAGGGATGCTTTTTTTAATTTGACTTTATTGGATTTTAGCCAAAATGCACAATGTTCAGAATCGCCATAAATGGCTTTTTGAGGTTCGGCCAAAGGTGTGACGTCATCGAAAAATCTTTTTTGAGCAATTTTAAAAAAAAATGCCAGGATCAAATTTAAATCCGTTTCTGTGTAATCTGTGCTAAAAAAGAAACAGTTTTTGCCAAAAAAATATTGCTTTTAAACCTTGCAAAATATGTCATATACCCAAAGAAATATTTTTGAAAAAATAAAAGAAAATATATTTCGGGGTGTCTCTTCATGCGTTAAACGATATGCATATTGATATTTTTGACAGACTGATTTTCCTTCCTTTAAAAAACTAAAACAACAAGAAAAACACAATATGATTTTATTTTTATTTTTTCTTTAGTGAATTATATAGAAAAGGCTTTTGCAATTCCAAAATGATTTACCAAAATGCTTTCCCCTTAAGTGACACTTACCGGTCCTTGCGCCTGCGGCGCAATCAGCCTACACATATATACCTCGCGCCTTCGGCGCTCGCTCCGCAGTCCGGGCTGTTGCTGTTGGCGCCATCTTGCCATCTTGGCTCTGCCAGCGCCTTCGTAATACATTTTTGAAAAATGATTAAAAAATACGATAGGGATCGATTTTTGATGTTTGCATACTCTTGATTATTTACCAAAATGATTTCCCCTTAAGTGACACTTACCGGTCCTTGCGCCTTCGGCGCAATCAGCCTACACATATCCCAATACCTCGCGCCTTCGGCGCTCGCTCCGCAGTCCGGGCTGTGGCTGTTCGAGCTGTTGGCGCCATCTTGCGCAACAGTGCTGCGCATCAAGGTATGCGCATCAAGGTAACAGTGCTGATAGACAAGGCGTCAGAAACTAACCTAAACTAACCTAACCTAACCTAACCTAACCTAACCCCCTCATTAAGTCCGATCGAGACGGCCTAAGATTCGCTCGTAGCCATTTAGTCCGATCGAGACGGCCTAAGATTCGCTCGTAGCCATTAAGTCCGATCGAGACGGCCTAAGATTCGCTCGTAGCCATTTAGTCCGATCGAGACGGCCTAAGATTCGCTCGTAGCCATTTAGTCCGATCGAGACGGCCTAAGATTCGCTCGTAGCCATTTAGTCCGATCGAGACGGCCTAAGATTCGCTCGTAGCCATTAAGTCCGATCGAGACGGCCTAAGATTCGCTCGTAGCCATTAAGTCCGATCGAGACGGCCTAAGATTCGCTCGTAGCCATTAAGTCCGATCGAGACGGCCTAAGATTCGCTCGTAGCCATTTAGTCCGATCGAGACGGCCTAAGATTCGCTCGTAGCCATTTAGTCCGATCGGGACGAATAATGAATATTCATCTTCCTTATACTCCCTCATGTATGCCGAGACATCAAAGTAACATATTTTTGAAAAATGAGAGAGAAATACGTTAGTGGTTTGTTTTTGACGTACTATACGGTGGGCATACTGGTTAATTTTTACAAAAATTATTTCCCCTTAAAGTACACAAAAAAATTAATATTAAAAATATGACTTTTTAAATTTTTATTTCAAGGTTTCTTCCACTATGTGTGAACTATGAAGCAAGTGCTTTCACTAAATTGCAAAATCGGATTTTCCCAAAAAAATATTTGTATTCCTTATACTCCCTCATGTATGCTGAGATATCAAAGTAATATATTTTTGAAAAATGAGACAAAAATACTTTAGTGGTTTGTTTTTGACGTACTATACGGTGGGCATACTGGTTAATTTTTACAAAAAATGATTTCCCCTTAAAGTACACAAAAAAAATAATATTAAAAATATAAATTTTTAAATTTTTATTTCAAGAGTTTTTCCACTATGTGTGAAATATGAAGCAAGTGCTTTCACTAAATTGCAAAATCAGATTTTTCCAAAAAATATTTGTATTCCTTATACTCCCTCATGTATGCTGAGATATCAAAGTAATATATTTTTGAAAAATGAGACAAAAATACGTTAGTGGTTTGTTTTTGACGTACTATACGGTGGGCATACTGGTTAATTTTTACAATAAAGATTTCCCTTTAAAGTACACAAAAAAAAAAATATTAAAAATTTGACTTTTAAAATTTTTATTTCAAGGTTTTTTCCACTATTTGTGAAATATGAAGCAAGTGCTTTCACTAAATTGCAAAATCGGATTTTTCCAAAAAATATTTGTATTCCTTATACTCCCTCATGTATGCTGAGATATCAAAGTAATATATTTTTGAAAAATGAGACAAAAATACTTTAGTGGTTTGTTTTTGACGTACTATACGGTGGGCATAGTGTTTAATTTTTACAAAAATGATTTCCTCTTAAAGTACACAAAAAATTAATATTCAAAATATGACTTTGTGAATTTTTATTTCAAGGTTTCTTCCACTATTTGTGAAATATGAAGCAAGTGCTTTCACTAAATTGCAAAATCAGATTTTTCCAAAAAATATTTGTATTCCTTATACTCCCTCATGTATGCTGAGATATCAAAGTAATATATTTTAAAAAAATGAGAGAAAATTACGTTAGTGGTTTGTTTTTGACGTACTATACGGTGGGCATAGTGTTGAATTTTTACAAAAAAATATTTCCCCTTAAAGTACACAAAAAACTTAATATTAAAAATATGACTTTTTAATTTTTTTTTTGCAATATTACTAAAATGTGAAGCAAGTGTATTCCGAAAATTGCCAAATAATTTTTAAAAAATTATATTTTTTTTATTTTTTTACTCTGTTGTATATTCAATATCTCTAAGTAATCCATTTTTGATAAATAAAACAAAAATACTTGAAGCAGTGCATTAAAATGTTGTACAATTGAGTTGAATTGAATGATTTTTCCACAATGAATTTAACCCCAAAAGAAAGAGAGAAAAAACTGTTTTCTGATTTGATGTGTTAAATTGTGGTCTAAGCGAAAAAGTTATGCTTACTAAAAGATAGAGCATTCAATTTGCTACAGAATGTTTTTTTCCAATTTCAAATATATTGATTTTGAAATAAAGTAATTGTTGTTTGTGTGAGCAATTGCATTGCAGTGTTGTGCAACTTGTTGTTGTTTACGGTGTTCCCCTATAGATGGCAGTGTTTGCTATTAGGTGATTTTTATCGCTATTATTGGTAATATCTGAGCAGTGCGGAATGCCAGAGACTTGCAGTTTTGTTTGTTATAGAGGGGGCACCTAAATGTAGATAATGGGTGAAGAATGTGATGTAATTGTGTAACGTTGTAACGGTGTAACGTTGTTTAGTGGTACAACTTGGTTGGCTTAACACGACTCGGTATGATAAAGGGGCGAATGCACTGAGCTACGGTTATCATCTGATCTTGTGCTCTGACCAGCCTTCTCTCCTACTAGCTTGGGGGATATGGGGGCAAGGAGCTAGTAGGATCTAAGCTAGGCCATTGGGCTTTGAGCCTTAATGACGTATTTTTTAGAATTGTCCTTAATGGTGTTTTGATGCACTATATGGGTGTATGGTCGAATTGTGATAAAGCTACAGCAAAGCAAGTGGCCTCAGAAATGCGCTCCGGTGATTGGTTTAGCCTGTGTGACGTCATACGTGTTTGCGCTACTCTTTGACCGACTTGCCGTGGGGCTAGAATAAAAAGAAGACCAGATTTGGAAAGAGGAGGTCTGGGGCTATCTGGTAAGGTATGTAAAATGTATATATGACGTCATCTGTGATGTGACGTCAGGTGATTTTTTGCGCTACTCTTTGACCGACTTGACGTGGGGCTAGAAGAAAAGGAAGACCAGATTTGGAAAGAGGAGGTCTTGGGCTATCTTTTAAGCTATTTGTAACATTCCTAGCTGCTTTTGATTAACCCTCTAGGGTGGTGTCAACATCGAGGTAGGTGACTTACCGTCCCTTGCCTTGCCGGAACACGTGCCGGTCCTTGCGCCTTCGGCGCAATCGGAGACGGAGTGGTCTTAAGAGGTCGTAGAAGGCTGGTGACGTGCAGCGGAGAAGTAGGAGGCTGGGCCTTGCCGAACCATGAGCTTGCTGGACCTTGCGTCTTTGCCCTGCTTTGCCTTGCCGGAGCTTGATGGACCGTGCCAAACCTTGCTGTTGATTTTTTACCACCAAAATGCTTTCCCCTTAAGTGACACTTACCGGTCCTTGCGCCTTCGGCGCAATCAGCCTACACATATATACCTCGCGTAGGAACATGTAGGCTGATTGCGCCGAAGGCGCAAGGACCGGTAAGTGTCGCTTAAGGGGAAATCATTTTGGTGGTAAAAAATCAACAGTATGCACACCGTATAGAACATCAAAATGCAATATCAAATGCAAATGCATCATACTGTTGATTTTCTACCACCAAGATGATTTCCCCTTAAGTGACACTTGCCGGTCCTTGCGCCTGCGGCGCAATCAGCCTACACATATTCCAATACTCGAACAGCAACAGCCCGGACTGCGGAGCGAGCGGCGAAGGCGCGAGGTATATATGTGTAGGCTGATTGCGCCGAAGGCGCAAGGACCGGTAAGTGTCACTTAAGGGGAAAGCATTTTGGTGGTAAAAAATCAAGAGTATGCACACCGTATAGAACATCAAAATGCATATGCATTTGCAATAATAATGCATCATACTGTTGATTTTCTACCACCAAAATGATTTCCCCTTAAGTGACACTTACCGGTCCTTGCGCCTGCGGCGCAATCAGCCTACATGTTTCTACGCGAGGTATATATGTGTAGGCTGATTGCGCCGAAGGCGCAAGGACCGGTAAGTGTCACTTAAGGGGAAAGCATTTTGGTGGTAAAAAATCAAGAGTATGCACACCGTATAGAACATCAAAAATCGATCCCTATCGTGCTTTTTAATCCTTGCAGGACTTTGCCTTGCAGGACTTTGCCTGGGCTAGCTGGATCCAGGAGTCAACCCTGTCGCCAAAAACCTCCTGGCGGAAGAGGAGGATAACACCCTTTTAGGGTCAGGTGACTTACCGTCCCTTGCCTTGCCGGGACACGTGCCGGTCTTTGCGCCTTCGGCGCAAGCAGAGACGACACTAGACGCTAGAAGAAAGAAAGACCAGATTTTTAATTTTATTTACACTTTTTAATTTCATTTTTTTTTTAAATTTCATTTACATTTTTAATTTCAAGCATTGTGTGCGTGCCTGAAATAAAAAATGTTAAAAAAAAAAAAAAAATATATTCATTAGACTATATATGTATGCCAATAACTCCAACTTGCCGTAGGGCTAGAACACAAATGAGGCCAGATCTGGAAAGAAGAGTACAAGGGCTTTCATTTTGGTTAGGATAGGATCGGATCGGATAAAAAAGAAGCATAGACTGCACCGTGATGCACCTATGTACTGCGGTACATGCGATTTTTTGCCCCACTCTTTGACCAACTTGCCGTGGGGCTAGAAGGAAAGGAAGACCAGATTTGGAAAGAGGAGGTCTGGGGCTATCTTCTAAGCTATTTGGAACATTCCTAGCTCCTTTTTATTAACCCTCTAGGGTCGTGGCAAAAAACGGTAAACGCCATACCCAAACTTTTAATATATTTTTTTTTTTAAGTTTTGACAAATGTTTCCTGTACAACTCAGCAAGCCTAACAAGAATCTTGTTTCCAATTTTGTGTAGTCTTGTTGGTAATGCCCTGTTGGTGTCATGTGTTTTTTGCGCCACTCTTTGACCAACTTGTCTTTGGGCTAGAACAAAAGCAAGACCAGATTTGGAAAGAAGAGGTCTGGGGCTATCTTGTAAGCTATTTGGAACATTCCTAGCTCCTTGTTAAGAACCCTCTAGGGTGGTGTCAATATCGAGGTTTTTTTGTGTTGTTTTGGCTCTAAAACCGATGTTTTTTTACCTACTCAGCTGAAACTTGGGCTTCCATCCTATCTCGCCAGCCTACTTCCGTACATGGTTTCAGATTCTAACATACTCGATTTTTACAAAACCGGGCTAGGCCAAAATATGATGAGAGATTTTGTATCAATGATCATGACATATGGAGTCGACTTTTGTTACCAAACCTGCATGTTACGAACTACTGAACGGATTTTCAATCCGTTTGAAAAATCGGACTCCCCTTGGAATTCTACATCCGGACAGCTATAATTTGTTTCAAAAAAACATAGGGGGCGCCAAAGTCGTTTTTTTAATATTTTTGTAACTTACCTACTTTTTTTCTTCCTTACGATTTTAAAAATCCGAGATAGTCAAAAGATGCAACTAAAGATTCTACATCTTTTGGCTATTAGGAAATTTTGATCAAAAAATTATCAAAATTTTAAATTTTGAAATCCAAAAAAAAGTGATGGTTTTTGGTTTTTCAGTCTTCTGACATGCACTTTTTGGGAAAAATGTTAATTAGTGAAAGAAAGAACGTTAGACGGTACATTTTTAGATAGCAAGAAATCAAAAATCGGTTGAGAAGTTTTTGAGATAGGAGGGATCCCATTTTGAAATTGACGCGTTACCAAAATTTTAACAAGTCCATAAATCAAAGACAAAAAACGTTATGTAAGGATTTTTTTCGCTAGGACACCTTGGAATCACGTCTATTTTTCATTTTTGGTATTAACAAAAAAACGTTATTTGGGGTGGTATAACTTTTTTGATAATTTTTTTTTTTTTTAATTAAAAAGAATATGGTAGATAATGTCAAATCACACAATTTCAACCCCTTGATTTTTCTTGTGTAAATTTTTTTTTAAAAGTTATAGGCTGAAAACATTTTGGCGGGAAAAAAATGTGAATTTCAATATTGTATGACAGCAACCTGCTATAACTCATAAGAAGCAGAATTTGATGGCAGGTTTGATTCTGCTTTCAAAAAGAAGAAAAGTTGACAAACGAATGTGTGTGTGGCAAACAAATGTGTGTGTGTGAAATGTATGTGTCAAACTTTTGACATATATTTTTTTTTTTTAGTTTTGAAACATGTTTCCTGTTAAACTCAGCGAGCCGAACGCGAATATTTTTTCCATTTTCCTGTAGCTTTGTTGATAATGCTTTTTTGGTGTCATGTGTTTTTTGCGCCACTCTTTGACCAACTTGTCTTGGGGCTAGAACAAAAGCAAGACCAGATTTGGAAAGAGGAGGTCTTGGGCTATCTTCTAAGCTATTTGGAACATTCCTAGCTTCTTTTTATTAACCCTCTAGGGTCGTGGCAAAAAACGGTAAACGCCATACCCAAACTTTTAATATAATTTTTTTTTTAAGTTTTGACAAATGTTTCCTGTACAACTCAGCAAGCCTAAGAAGAATCTTGTTTCCAATGTTTTGTAGTCTTGTTGGTAACGCCCTCTTGGTGTCATGTTTTTTTGGCCACTCTTTGAGGAGGATAGGTTAGGTGACTTACCGGACCTTGCCTTGCCGGGACACGTGCCGGTCCTTGCGCCTTCGGCGCAATCAGCTAGCCTTTAAACTTTTAAGTCTGACGAAAATTTAACCTAGAAAAAATGGAAATACTAAAAAAAAAATCACTTTTTTCCATTTTGTGCTTAAAGTTCAGAATTTGGAAAATTATTTTTTTCTTTATTTGAAACTCCTGCTTCTTATCCATCTAAAACTGATAACGGTTTGGCTCTATAAATTTTAGTTTTTAAGTGAAAAGCGTTCAAACACAAATTTGAATTGTACTTAAAGTTAAGCAATTTCAAAGTTAAGTACAACACAAATTGTAGGTACATCCATTGTCTATCCATAACTGAGATCGGTTTGGTTCTATTGGTTTTGGTTTGTAAGTAATAGGCATTCCCGTTAACCATTACCATGCTCCCAGGACTTGGAGCAATTTTTTAAGAAGAAACCAAATGTTTTTTTTCCTTAATTATTATTACCAAATTACCTTCGCTAACACTAAGCAATATAGAAAACCAAGTTATTTTTGTAAAATAAAAATTAAAAATTTTCGAAAAAAGGTATCTCTTTTTACGAAAAAACGATTTCTTTCAAAAAAGGAGTACTAATAAAATACATATCCATATCACCTATATCAAGGCCAATATGATGAAGCTTAAAATTTCTTTAAATAGTTAATAGTTCTCAAGTAATTGTCAAAAAACTGATAAAATTGACATTAAAAGTATCTCAAGTCATAGAGCTTGAAAAAGACCGATTAAAGGGTCTCCTTATCTGTAAAATGATGCCCCATTCATGCCGGTTCCAAATATAATTTTGTTTTTAAGATTCTTCAAATATTGAACATTATATGAGTATAAACGTACATCCATGTTTAAGAAATTAACCGTAAAATTTCTTAAAACGCCAACCTCATTTACTCAAAAAGTAAGCCAGGTAGAAGCAAATAAAAAACAGATTCTTGTTCAGCTCGCCGAGTTCTACAACATCCATCTGTCAGAACTCAAAACAACTTTCCCAAAAAGTAATTACGGCTATATATATTTGCATTATTTGGTGCTGAATAACTCAAAAACTAAACAACATTTTTCAAATCCGAAAACAGATTCAGCATTGTAATGGCTTTCTGCATCTCAATCATATTTTTTATTTGAAAAAAACACATACACTTTTTTTTGGGAAAATTCAGATTATGCGTAAATTTGATAATTAAGTACCCCATATCTTCAAAACTGCTGAACCGATTGTTGATTTCTTTTTTGGGAAACATTTGGCTTAAGCTGGTCTTTCTTATCCTTTTACACATTTTCCTGAACAAAAATCATATTCAACCACTTAAAATTGCAAAACTTCATTTTTTACAAGTTTTCACATTTAAGACTTCCAAAATATGGTTTTCTGTAAAATTCAGAATTGCCAAAAGATGGGGTTCGTTACGCCGCATCTTAATTCGCTGTTCGATTATACAAGTTTTCCAAAACAAAACAGTTACGGTCCAAAAACTTGTGAAAAAAACATGTTCCTCTAAGCAGTCCACCACCTAAAAAAACATGTTGTAAATGATTTACGTACCTTAGAAGCAAAGCCCCATTCATGCTTAACACAAATATATGCTTTGTTTAAAGATTCGATCAAAAATAAGCAAACTGCGAGCAAAACAAGGTACAAGGTTTGTGCAAAACACCAAAAACATCCAAAAGTGAAATGTCTGTAACTTTTTTAAAAACTAGGTTTGATTAAAAACTTTAACGGATTCGTGTTCTACTCGACGAGAGCTATCGGAAACTGTTCCTTGAACTTAAAAAATGTTGCTTAGATCGGGAGTAATCGACGACTCCATTTTCGGGGGGTAGATTTGGTCACTTAGGTTCACAACATGGGGGGTAGATTTGGTCGGTTAGGTTTATTTTGAAACGGAAACCTAGGTTACTTCTTGAGTTTTTAATGGATTTCAAAACTGTTTAGTGCACTTGCTTTGCCGTCAAATTCTTTACCTTTTTTTTCAAAAACTGGGAAGATATAATTATAATAAAATGGTTTCAACTTTTGTGCAAGTGGAAAAGTCAAGGTATAGTAACAATTGTAGAGTATAACAGGACATTGAAGATTAACTTACTTAAACCTTATACTTTTAAACTGAGCTTTTCAAAAAAGGAAGAGTGTTCAATTTGGATCAAACCTAGCCCAAAGAGGACCCTGTAGCTTTTGCAGGGACCAAACCTAGCTTTTGTCTAGGTTTGACTGCAATATGTACCAACAAGTTCCTAAGTTGGAACATGCCCCAACATTTTTGGTCATAAAAGCTTAAATTGAAAGAATTTCGGGATATGCTCAATTTGGAATACATTCACAAGGGTATAAGTAAGGCGTCCATGATTGGGTAAAATATCGTGCAATGATTAGGTAAGGATTTACGGCCTTCCAAAGAGGCGACCAAATCTACCCCCGAAGGGGGTAGTTTTGGTCTCCAAAAGGGTAGATTTGGTCGCTTAGGTTTAGTTAGGTTAGGTTAGGTTAGGTTAGGTTAGGTTAGGTTAGGTTAGGTTAGGTTAGGTTAGGTTAGGTTAGGTTAGGTTAGGTTAGGTTAGGTTAGGTTAGGTTAGGTTAGGTTAGGTTAGGTTAGGTTAGGTTAGGTTAGGTTAGGTTAGGTTAGGTTAGGTTAGGTTAGGTTAGGTTAGGTTAGGTTAGGTTAGGTTAGGTTAGGTTAGGTTAGGTTAGGTTAGGTTAGGTTAGGTTAGGTTAGGTTAGGTTAGGTTAGGTTAGGTTAGGTTAGGTTAGGTTAGGTTAGGTTAGGTTAGGTTAGGTTAGGTTAGGTTAGGTTAGGTTAGGTTAGGTTAGGTTAGGTTAGGTTAGGTTAGGTTAGGTTAGGTTAGGTTAGGTTAGGTTAGGTTAGGTTAGGTTAGGTTAGGTTAGGTTAGGTTAGGTTAGGTTAGGTTAGGTTAGGTTAGGTTAGGTTAGGTTAGGTTAGGTTAGGTTAGGTTAGGTTAGGTTAGGTTAGGTTAGGTTAGGTTAGGTTAGGTTAGGTTAGGTTAGGTTAGGTTAGGTTAGGTTAGGTTAGGTTAGGTTAGGTTAGGTTAGGTTAGGTTAGGTTAGGTTAGGTTAGGTTAGGTTAGGTTAGGTTAGGTTAGGTTAGGTTAGGTTAGGTTAGGTTAGGTTAGGTTAGGTTAGGTTAGGTTAGGTTAGGTTAGGTTAGGTTAGGTTAGGTTAGGTTAGGTTAGGTTAGGTTAGGTTAGGTTAGGTTAGGTTAGGTTAGGTTAGGTTAGGTTAGGTTAGGTTAGGTTAGGTTAGGTTAGGTTAGGTTAGGTTAGGTTAGGTTAGGTTAGGTTAGGTTAGGTTAGGTTAGGTTAGGTTAGGTTAGGTTAGGTTAGGTTAGGTTAGGTTAGGTTAGGTTAGGTTAGGTTAGGTTAGGTTAGGTTAGGTTAGGTTAGGTTAGGTTAGGTTAGGTTAGGTTAGGTTAGGTTAGGTTAGGTTAGGTTAGGTTAGGTTAGGTTAGGTTAGGTTAGGTTAGGTTAGGTTAGGTTAGGTTAGGTTAGGTTAGGTTAGGTTAGGTTAGGTTAGGTTAGGTTAGGTTAGGTTAGGTTAGGTTAGGTTAGGTTAGGTTAGGTTAGGTTAGGTTAGGTTAGGTTAGGTTAGGTTAGGTTAGGTTAGGTTAGGTTAGGTTAGGTTAGGTTAGGTTAGGTTAGGTTAGGTTAGGTTAGGTTAGGTTAGGTTAGGTTAGGTTAGGTTAGGTTAGGTTAGGTTAGGTTAGGTTAGGTTAGGTTAGGTTAGGTTAGGTTAGGTTAGGTTAGGTTAGGTTAGGTTAGGTTAGGTTAGGTTAGGTTAGGTTAGGTTAGGTTAGGTTAGGTTAGGTTAGGTTAGGTTAGGTTAGGTTAGGTTAGGTTAGGTTAGGTTAGGTTAGGTTAGGTTAGGTTAGGTTAGGTTAGGTTAGGTTAGGTTAGGTTAGGTTAGGTTAGGTTAGGTTAGGTTAGGTTAGGTTAGGTTAGGTTAGGTTAGGTTAGGTTAGGTTAGGTTAGGTTAGGTTAGGTTAGGTTAGGTTAGGTTAGGTTAGGTTAGGTTAGGTTAGGTTAGGTTAGGTTAGGTTAGGTTAGGTTAGGTTAGGTTAGGTTAGGTTAGGTTAGGTTAGGTTAGGTTAGGTTAGGTTAGGTTAGGTTAGGTTAGGTTAGGTTAGGTTAGGTTAGGTTAGGTTAGGTTAGGTTAGGTTAGGTTAGGTTAGGTTAGGTTAGGTTAGGTTAGGTTAGGTTAGGTTAGGTTAGGTTAGGTTAGGTTAGGTTAGGTTAGGTTAGGTTAGGTTAGGTTAGGTTAGGTTAGGTTAGGTTAGGTTAGGTTAGGTTAGGTTAGGTTAGGTTAGGTTAGGTTAGGTTAGGTTAGGTTAGGTTAGGTTAGGTTAGGTTAGGTTAGGTTAGGTTAGGTTAGGTTAGGTTAGGTTAGGTTAGGTTAGGTTAGGTTAGGTTAGGTTAGGTTAGGTTAGGTTAGGTTAGGTTAGGTTAGGTTAGGTTAGGTTAGGTTAGGTTAGGTTAGGTTAGGTTAGGTTAGGTTAGGTTAGGTTAGGTTAGGTTAGGTTAGGTTAGGTTAGGTTAGGTTAGGTTAGGTTAGGTTAGGTTAGGTTAGGTTAGGTTAGGTTAGGTTAGGTTAGGTTAGGTTAGGTTAGGTTAGGTTAGGTTAGGTTAGGTTAGGTTAGGTTAGGTTAGGTTAGGTTAGGTTAGGTTAGGTTAGGTTAGGTTAGGTTAGGTTAGGTTAGGTTAGGTTAGGTTAGGTTAGGTTAGGTTAGGTTAGGTTAGGTTAGGTTAGGTTAGGTTAGGTTAGGTTAGGTTAGGTTAGGTTAGGTTAGGTTAGGTTAGGTTAGGTTAGGTTAGGTTAGGTTAGGTTAGGTTAGGTTAGGTTAGGTTAGGTTAGGTTAGGTTAGGTTAGGTTAGGTTAGGTTAGGTTAGGTTAGGTTAGGTTAGGTTAGGTTAGGTTAGGTTAGGTTAGGTTAGGTTAGGTTAGGTTAGGTTAGGTTAGGTTAGGTTAGGTTAGGTTAGGTTAGGTTAGGTTAGGTTAGGTTAGGTTAGGTTAGGTTAGGTTAGGTTAGGTTAGGTTAGGTTAGGTTAGGTTAGGTTAGGTTAGGTTAGGTTAGGTTAGGTTAGGTTAGGTTAGGTTAGGTTAGGTTAGGTTAGGTTAGGTTAGGTTAGGTTAGGTTAGGTTAGGTTAGGTTAGGTTAGGTTAGGTTAGGTTAGGTTAGGTTAGGTTAGGTTAGGTTAGGTTAGGTTAGGTTAGGTTAGGTTAGGTTAGGTTAGGTTAGGTTAGGTTAGGTTAGGTTAGGTTAGGTTAGGTTAGGTTAGGTTAGGTTAGGTTAGGTTAGGTTAGGTTAGGTTAGGTTAGGTTAGGTTAGGTTAGGTTAGGTTAGGTTAGGTTAGGTTAGGTTAGGTTAGGTTAGGTTAGGTTAGGTTAGGTTAGGTTAGGTTAGGTTAGGTTAGGTTAGGTTAGGTTAGGTTAGGTTAGGTTAGGTTAGGTTAGGTTAGGTTAGGTTAGGTTAGGTTAGGTTAGGTTAGGTTAGGTTAGGTTAGGTTAGGTTAGGTTAGGTTAGGTTAGGTTAGGTTAGGTTAGGTTAGGTTAGGTTAGGTTAGGTTAGGTTAGGTTAGGTTAGGTTAGGTTAGGTTAGGTTAGGTTAGGTTAGGTTAGGTTAGGTTAGGTTAGGTTAGGTTAGGTTAGGTTAGGTTAGGTTAGGTTAGGTTAGGTTAGGTTAGGTTAGGTTAGGTTAGGTTAGGTTAGGTTAGGTTAGGTTAGGTTAGGTTAGGTTAGGTTAGGTTAGGTTAGGTTAGGTTAGGTTAGGTTAGGTTAGGTTAGGTTAGGTTAGGTTAGGTTAGGTTAGGTTAGGTTAGGTTAGGTTAGGTTAGGTTAGGTTAGGTTAGGTTAGGTTAGGTTAGGTTAGGTTAGGTTAGGTTAGGTTAGGTTAGGTTAGGTTAGGTTAGGTTAGGTTAGGTTAGGTTAGGTTAGGTTAGGTTAGGTTAGGTTAGGTTAGGTTAGGTTAGGTTAGGTTAGGTTAGGTTAGGTTAGGTTAGGTTAGGTTAGGTTAGGTTAGGTTAGGTTAGGTTAGGTTAGGTTAGGTTAGGTTAGGTTAGGTTAGGTTAGGTTAGGTTAGGTTAGGTTAGGTTAGGTTAGGTTAGGTTAGGTTAGGTTAGGTTAGGTTAGGTTAGGTTAGGTTAGGTTAGGTTAGGTTAGGTTAGGTTAGGTTAGGTTAGGTTAGGTTAGGTTAGGTTAGGTTAGGTTAGGTTAGGTTAGGTTAGGTTAGGTTAGGTTAGGTTAGGTTAGGTTAGGTTAGGTTAGGTTAGGTTAGGTTAGGTTAGGTTAGGTTAGGTTAGGTTAGGTTAGGTTAGGTTAGGTTAGGTTAGGTTAGGTTAGGTTAGGTTAGGTTAGGTTAGGTTAGGTTAGGTTAGGTTAGGTTAGGTTAGGTTAGGTTAGGTTAGGTTAGGTTAGGTTAGGTTAGGTTAGGTTAGGTTAGGTTAGGTTAGGTTAGGTTAGGTTAGGTTAGGTTAGGTTAGGTTAGGTTAGGTTAGGTTAGGTTAGGTTAGGTTAGGTTAGGTTAGGTTAGGTTAGGTTAGGTTAGGTTAGGTTAGGTTAGGTTAGGTTAGGTTAGGTTAGGTTAGGTTAGGTTAGGTTAGGTTAGGTTAGGTTAGGTTAGGTTAGGTTAGGTTAGGTTAGGTTAGGTTAGGTTAGGTTAGGTTAGGTTAGGTTAGGTTAGGTTAGGTTAGGTTAGGTTAGGTTAGGTTAGGTTAGGTTAGGTTAGGTTAGGTTAGGTTAGGTTAGGTTAGGTTAGGTTAGGTTAGGTTAGGTTAGGTTAGGTTAGGTTAGGTTAGGTTAGGTTAGGTTAGGTTAGGTTAGGTTAGGTTAGGTTAGGTTAGGTTAGGTTAGGTTAGGTTAGGTTAGGTTAGGTTAGGTTAGGTTAGGTTAGGTTAGGTTAGGTTAGGTTAGGTTAGGTTAGGTTAGGTTAGGTTAGGTTAGGTTAGGTTAGGTTAGGTTAGGTTAGGTTAGGTTAGGTTAGGTTAGGTTAGGTTAGGTTAGGTTAGGTTAGGTTAGGTTAGGTTAGGTTAGGTTAGGTTAGGTTAGGTTAGGTTAGGTTAGGTTAGGTTAGGTTAGGTTAGGTTAGGTTAGGTTAGGTTAGGTTAGGTTAGGTTAGGTTAGGTTAGGTTAGGTTAGGTTAGGTTAGGTTAGGTTAGGTTAGGTTAGGTTAGGTTAGGTTAGGTTAGGTTAGGTTAGGTTAGGTTAGGTTAGGTTAGGTTAGGTTAGGTTAGGTTAGGTTAGGTTAGGTTAGGTTAGGTTAGGTTAGGTTAGGTTAGGTTAGGTTAGGTTAGGTTAGGTTAGGTTAGGTTAGGTTAGGTTAGGTTAGGTTAGGTTAGGTTAGGTTAGGTTAGGTTAGGTTAGGTTAGGTTAGGTTAGGTTAGGTTAGGTTAGGTTAGGTTAGGTTAGGTTAGGTTAGGTTAGGTTAGGTTAGGTTAGGTTAGGTTAGGTTAGGTTAGGTTAGGTTAGGTTAGGTTAGGTTAGGTTAGGTTAGGTTAGGTTAGGTTAGGTTAGGTTAGGTTAGGTTAGGTTAGGTTAGGTTAGGTTAGGTTAGGTTAGGTTAGGTTAGGTTAGGTTAGGTTAGGTTAGGTTAGGTTAGGTTAGGTTAGGTTAGGTTAGGTTAGGTTAGGTTAGGTTAGGTTAGGTTAGGTTAGGTTAGGTTAGGTTAGGTTAGGTTAGGTTAGGTTAGGTTAGGTTAGGTTAGGTTAGGTTAGGTTAGGTTAGGTTAGGTTAGGTTAGGTTAGGTTAGGTTAGGTTAGGTTAGGTTAGGTTAGGTTAGGTTAGGTTAGGTTAGGTTAGGTTAGGTTAGGTTAGGTTAGGTTAGGTTAGGTTAGGTTAGGTTAGGTTAGGTTAGGTTAGGTTAGGTTAGGTTAGGTTAGGTTAGGTTAGGTTAGGTTAGGTTAGGTTAGGTTAGGTTAGGTTAGGTTAGGTTAGGTTAGGTTAGGTTAGGTTAGGTTAGGTTAGGTTAGGTTAGGTTAGGTTAGGTTAGGTTAGGTTAGGTTAGGTTAGGTTAGGTTAGGTTAGGTTAGGTTAGGTTAGGTTAGGTTAGGTTAGGTTAGGTTAGGTTAGGTTAGGTTAGGTTAGGTTAGGTTAGGTTAGGTTAGGTTAGGTTAGGTTAGGTTAGGTTAGGTTAGGTTAGGTTAGGTTAGGTTAGGTTAGGTTAGGTTAGGTTAGGTTAGGTTAGGTTAGGTTAGGTTAGGTTAGGTTAGGTTAGGTTAGGTTAGGTTAGGTTAGGTTAGGTTAGGTTAGGTTAGGTTAGGTTAGGTTAGGTTAGGTTAGGTTAGGTTAGGTTAGGTTAGGTTAGGTTAGGTTAGGTTAGGTTAGGTTAGGTTAGGTTAGGTTAGGTTAGGTTAGGTTAGGTTAGGTTAGGTTAGGTTAGGTTAGGTTAGGTTAGGTTAGGTTAGGTTAGGTTAGGTTAGGTTAGGTTAGGTTAGGTTAGGTTAGGTTAGGTTAGGTTAGGTTAGGTTAGGTTAGGTTAGGTTAGGTTAGGTTAGGTTAGGTTAGGTTAGGTTAGGTTAGGTTAGGTTAGGTTAGGTTAGGTTAGGTTAGGTTAGGTTAGGTTAGGTTAGGTTAGGTTAGGTTAGGTTAGGTTAGGTTAGGTTAGGTTAGGTTAGGTTAGGTTAGGTTAGGTTAGGTTAGGTTAGGTTAGGTTAGGTTAGGTTAGGTTAGGTTAGGTTAGTTAGGTTAGGTTAGGTTAGGTTAGGTTAGGTTAGGTTAGGTTAGG